>MU765442.1:0-54948 GCA_026770625.1 Nicotiana glauca | reverse complement strand
ATGATTTGGGCTTATTGCCATATTTGGGCTTCGTGCCAATTACTTGAAATCTTTTGTGAATTTACATCACTATTTTCCTCACGAATTGAAATGTTAGTTGAACTCAATCCAATTGAATTATATTATTTTGTGAACTCAGCTACGTTTATACTCAACTCGAGATTTAATGATATTTAAAAATGTTGTTGAGCTGAGCACTATTGTTTTACTGATGCCCAAGAGGCTTATGATTATTTTCTGGACTGATTGAGGCTGAGGGCCATCTGTGAGGATATATTGAGTGATGTGAGGAGGCTTTCAGGCCTCGAGTGTGATGTGTGAAGGCTTTCAGGCCTATTGATATTGTGCTTGGGCTGTAGGAGCCCCTCCGGAGTCTGTACATACCCCCAGTGAGCGCAGGGTACCCAGGTGAGTTAGGAGTGGTCCCGAGAGGCGGTTGTTTGTGTTTGGTGAGTTGATAGTGAGCTCGAGGGGCTGATGTTGTGTGCTGGTGGGTTGGGAGTGAGCCCGTGGGGCTGATACTGTATTGAAAATTTGATATTGAGCTCGAGGGGCAAAATTTCTGATTATTCCTTACATGTTGAAATTAAGTGTCTTTACTGTTTTTATAAGAGAATCATCTGTTACTTCACAGTTTTATTGCGTAACTGATTTTACTGCTTAAAATAGTGTTATTTGTGCCCTTATGAGATTTCATGCTTTCAGTCATTATTTATTTTTATTACTCACTGAGTTTGAGTACTCACTTTACTCCCTGCACCTCGTGTGCAGATACAGGTAATTGTTCACCCGATAGTGGATTTTGAGCTTATTGGAGATTTAGCCATCGTAGCTGAGCAAGGTGACAGTCAGCTTTCGCGGCACCGTAACTCTTCCTTTGTTTCTAAATTCTATTATGTATATTACTGGTCTTACAATAGTGTTTAGATTCTTTAGATGCTCGTGACTTGTGACACCCCGATTTCGGGCTGAGTTGGGCTGGTTCCCTGTTTTATCATTTCCTTCCGCATTTATGACAATGTACACTATGGTTTGACTAATTCGTGTTAAGTAACTGTTAAAAGAGGTTTTGTTAATCTGTTGGCTGGCCTTGTCTTCACGAGAGGTGCCATCACGACCGGGTTGGGATTTTAGGTCCTGACAACTTTTTTATTAAAAAAATATTTTCTGGGCAGTAGCGACCAAGGTTGGTCTCTAATTAACCCAGGTTTCTTAAGAAGCGACCAATCTATTAAGAACAATAATTTCTGGAAAATAGCGGCCAATTTTGGTCGCATATATTTAAAAATTAATTAAATTCTTGAAATTAGAGATAAATTTTGGTCGCTTATGTTCACAAAAAAATAATTTAAAAATTTAAAAAAAGCGACCAACATTGATTGCTATTTTTTAGATTTTATAATATAATGTTTGGTTTATAGACCAAAGTTGGTCGCTATATTTTGATTAATAATAATAATAATAAAATATTTTTAATTATAGAGACCAACTTTGGTCGCTAAATTTATATTATTAAAATATTAAAGCGACCAATACTGTTTAGACGCTTTTGATGGCTTTTTGATCTATAAGCAACCAACTTTGGTCGCTTTTTGTGATTGCTTTTTTCTGGATTTCTAGTACTGTAATTAGGGAGAATATATGCAAAAGTCAAAGTGATGAGAATTTAGGATGGAGTTAGCTTCGCTTTTACAAACTAATATTAATCCTCCTGTTTCATGTGCTTAATTTGAAATTCCGTCTTCATTATTTTTTTTCCTCAAAATTTTCTGGTAAAACTATGGCTTTATCCGACACTAATAATATCACTCTGTCTCTGGCAAATCACTGGCTGCAATCAATGGTACTCAACTTTCATTAAAACTTTCAACCAAAAATTACTCTACACGGCGTGCTCAGATTACTCCTCTTCTTCGAGGGCATAACCTAATGGGTTATGTCACTGGTACTATTTCTCCTCCTCCTAGTCTTATCGAAGAAGAAGGCAGAAGTATCGCTAACCCAGGCTATAAGCTTTGGGAATGTCAAGATCAGTTAATCCTCGCTGGTATCATTGCTTCGATTTCTTTCTCAGTTATGAACACCATTGCAGATGCTAAAACCTCAGCGTAGGCATGGAATAAACTTCAGGAAGTCTTTGCCAATAAATTGGCTACACGAATTCTTTCTCTCCGAGAAAAATCTCATGCACCAAGCATTACAAAGGATTTGTGTTTAATCTCACTATGGTATTATGGTGGCAATAGATTTTATGCGTTATGAGTTATTGAGTGTGTTTTGATCTTTGGCTTCGAGCCAAGTGGGGGAGTCTGCTTTTGATTAGTTCGTTGCACAGTTATGTACTATGTTGGTTCCAGTTTGAGACGTTCGGGTGAATCAGTTATGGCCTATGGAGGTTGAGATCAAGGATGGCTCGAGTAGAGGAGAATTTTGATGAAGGTTATATTATGCTTCATAGGTGCGTGATAATCACGGGATGTCTTGAATCGTTGTTGGCAAGAATGCTCGGTGCACAAAGTAGGAAGTTGCATGGTTGTACTGGAATGGGGGTATAGTCTGCAGTGTCAGAATGCTAATGAGGCACGCGTTATTCGGTTTGTTTGATCAGGCTAACTGTATTTTGCATAGAGTGGATAGCTCTCGAGAATGGTTCTAATGGGTTTAAGATTTTACATGTATCAGTTGGGTATCTTCAAGTTGTGTAGGTGGCTAGAAACTGAGCTTTCATTGCAAGATGTCAAGACTTGTGGTAATTTCTATATCAATTATGGAGTTCTATGTATTAGTATCAGGAAAGTAAAGGTAACAGATTTAGATTCGCATGAAGTCTCTTTAGAGTAAAGCATTTGAATGTGGTGCTCCCCAGAATACCTGAGAAGGTATTCAGCAGCTTCTGAGCCTGAGACGGTGTGGCTTTATGCTTGGGTCCCGTGTGGTAAGTCTTGGTTGAGGAATTATGATGTTATAGCAAGAATGAGTATCAAGTTGAAGGTAAATCACAAGGGAATTCAGATAGATGGGATCGCTTGGTAGTAGGCCGAGTTGGTATGGTAAGGATATAATTAGTTCTTTGGATGCTTACGAGATAATGAGTTTCTACATGTGTTTTGCGGCAATTCTATTGAGTTTTAGTGACCTGCGTAGCTCGGTTCAGTTGGAAGGATCCAGTCCTGATGATTTAGATTTGTGCAAATGGGATTCGGAGAGTTCTAGATAGTTTCCACCACAATTAGAGAGGTATATTTTTCCAATTTGCATGAGGAACATGGGATGTATAGTGGCTTTCTTCTAGATTGGATCAATGGAAAGTTCTTGGTTAGATGAGTGCATAGTTGCTTGGGGCTCGGAAGGGATATGAAGTTCTCGCAGTTGTCCTAGAGTGGTGCAGTTTATGCGGTATGTTATGTAGGATTGAAATTGGCATGTGTAAGGTCACGGTTCAAATTTGAATGGAGGGTCATAAATTCTTAGGCAGCACGGGAAGTTTTAGATAATTATAGAAATTAGCTTCATATGATTTGAGAAATGATATTGAGATGATTAAGGAAATGGTAATGTTAATTGAGGTGATTGGACGAGGGTATATGTTTCAGAAAGAGGAAATGTGATTAAGTTGATGGTACTTCGATAGTATTACAACACTTCTTGTTCGATCGGCTGCTGATATTCGTGTTTGCTTGGTAGCACAAAAGAATCTTAGTGTATCTCTTATGGAATGATTGAGTACTAGAGGTGAGTTATATATGCGAGTGGCGGAATTGGGATCACATATGGTAATTCGTATGTTTTATGGACTTGGAGACTAGAAGTTCTCATATACATGTTAGCTCATGGTTGTGGATGGCAAAATATGGGTAAGTTAGTCAAATGTTAGTATGTGCTATGACTCAATCATTGTGAACCTTCGAAGGATTGTTTATCTGTTGTGGGTAACTAGAGTTGATGTGTGGTCCATTGGTAGACCTATAAGGATATGTGTCCGGCATCGAGACGGCTTTGTTGACTTCTAGTTGATGTAGGTGAGGGGTGTGTTGATTCGGTTGTTGTTGATTTTATTGGTAATCTGGGGAGATCTATAAGTTACCTTTCTATGTCGCGAGACGTTATGATATGTTGGTTATAGGCACCTATGGTGCGGTTCTATCGAAGTTTCATAGTGGAAGTCGAACGGGAAGAGTAATTTGGTGTTGCTCGGTGAATGGCGTATCGGTTAATTCCTATCGGGTTTGCATGGTGTATGTTATTTGTTTCACCATGGGTGTAATGATTTGCTTAGGTTCCAGACATCAAATTGTGCGTGGTTGTCGATGTCGAGCATAGTGACTTGAGGTGTTTCATGTGGAGGAGTGTTTGGATAGGATCACACGTTGCAGCGATGCTACGTGGAGATATGACCTTGCAAGTTAGATTCGTGTGTTCTATTTCTATGATGTGAGACGGGTTCTCAGCCTTGTTTTGTGATGGTACTAGTGAGCTTGAGGGACAACTCTTTCGTTAGAGTCATTTTCATGATTTTAGTACATTCGGACTGTTGCTTATTAGTGGGCGCATTATGCAAGTTGTGACTTAGGCATGTATTAATATGTCATGTCACCAGAGTATTGTGTTGGATCGGACGAGATCGTTGGTATAATTAGTGAATACAAATGGATTCAATTTCAGCATGTTGGAAGGATAATATCGAGGTTCAACTCGGAAATTTGCTATGGTAATTGCCAAGGAGAAGTGGCTTCATGAATTGTTGATCTGAGAAATGATTATGGCTTACTACGTGTTTTAGTTATCATTGGCAGTATATAAAAGTGTTGGAATGAAACTTTAGTTGATAAGAGGTTTTCTACCAGTATTCAGGTGTTGTGTGCAGCTGCTGTGAATGGAAGTTATCGCTACATGTGTTTGAGTTATGTGGTATATCATATAATTGCACCTGAGGTTGCAAGGACGGGTTATTACAGCTGGTTCGGGCCTATTCTGTGTATAGATGTGAGGTTTTGATCGTATTGATGGTTTCAGAAGTGAAAGTGTGGTTCTATGGTTTATGGGCTAGATTATATTGTGTAATTTCAGTTACAATGTGTTATCGGACCTATATGAGATAGGGTGACGTGAGATCACCCCCGGCTATATGCATGGTGAGGTTATTCAGCGATTGGTTGGCTTTTGGAACAACTCTAGGCACGTTCGAGGACGAACGTATGTTTAAGTGGGGGAGGATGTAATGACCCGACCAGTCGTTTTGAGCTTTTGCACTTTGATTGCCAGTTCTCGGGCATGACTTGCCCCGTGTGATGTATTATGACTTATGTAAATCATTGGTTTTGGCTTTCAGGGTAATCGAAATGAACTTGGAAGAACAAATCCTAGTTTGAAGCTCGAAATTTGAAAGATTTGACCAATAATTGACTTGCTTATATATGATCTCGGATTGGAATTTTTATGATTTGGTTAGCTCCGTTAGGTGATTTGGGACTTACGAGAGTGATCAGAATGTATTTTGGAAGTTCGTGGAAGGTTTAGGCTTGAATTGGCGAAATTGAGATTTCGACGCTTTCCCGGTTGATAGATGAGATTTTGATATAGAGATCGGAATGAAATTCCAGAAGTTGCAGTAGTTATGTTGTGACATTTGGGGTGTGTGTGCAAAATTTCAGGTTATTCGAACGTGATTTGGTTGGATTTTTTATCAAAAGCGTATTTCAGAAATTTTTAGAAACTTAGGCTTGAATCCGAGATGTTTTGGTTGATTTGATGTTGTTTGAAGTGTTTTGATGATTGGAACACATTTGAATAAGGAATTAGGATATGTTTGTGCTTTTGGTTGAGGTCTCGGGGGCCTCGGGGGCCTCCGGGTGATTTCGGATGGTTATCGGAAAAGTTGGAATTTTGTTGCAGCAGTTGATATTGCTGCTTCTAGTATTTTTGCATCTGCGGATTGGGTACCACTGATGCGGCGCCGTAGATACGGGTGGTTTATCGCGGAAGCGAAAAGGGTCAGATGTGCGACGAACGCAAAAGCGGTATGGTGATTGCATCTACGATGTCGCAGATGAGGTAGTGTTGTCGTAGAAGTGGTACGGGCTGAGTAAGTGAATTCCGCAGAAGCGGAGGTTTAGACCGCAAATTCGATATTGCAAAAGCGGATCTTTGACCGCAGATGCGGAAAGGCCTGGGCAGACCTTGTGTGTTATTTCATTTCTGAAGTTTGAGTTATTCCACCATTGTTGACTTCAACCTTGGAGCTTTTTGGGCGGTTCTGAAGAGAGAAATCATGAGACTTCATTAAGGTAAGGATTTTCGGACCTAAAAACACATTTCTATGGTAGTATTTCATGGATTAAGACTAAAATTAAAGAAATTAAAGGGCAAAAAATGGGGGATTAGGGCTTGAGTTTAAGAGGCCTTAAATTGCGGATTTGAGGGGTCATGTGAACTCCGACTTTGGTATTCTCGATATGCATGGACTCGTGGGGAGACAAGGAATCTATTGATGTGAAAATTTATGAGTTTCGAGAGGTGGGCCTGGGTCTGGGGTTTTTCTAATTTTGGAATTTGTTCCCTTTATTGATCCTTTTCACTTGGGCTTTGTTCCCCGAGCATATTTTGATATTCTCGTTCTGATTTTGGATAGATTCTATGCGCGTGGAGGCCAATTTGAGGGGCAAAGACATCTAGGGCTAGAGTTTGGACCGGATCGAGGTAAATAATTATTGTAAATACTGTCCTGAGGGTTTGAAACCCCGAATTACACATCGTTGTGTTACTTTGAGGTGACGAACACGCTAGATGACGAGCGTAGAGTTGTGCACCGTTGGGGATTGTGACTTGGTCTGTCCCGTATAACTGTTAAGTCGCGTATTTGAATTGAAATCTTATGAAATTCCATGTTCTAGAGATTTATATTATATTTTGGGTTGTATGCCATGTTTGGGGCCTTGTGGCGACCTGCTGAAACTCTTAGGGGCACTTTCACTATTTTTCCTCACTTTATTTGTTTTGAAAGCATATCCTCGGTTATGTTTTATCTGTTTATTTTTTAAATATGAATTATCACTTTATTTCTTAAAAAATGGGAAAATTGTTTTGGCTAGATTCCACGTTGTACTGATTGTTCAAGTGATCGTGAGGTTGATAACTGAGATAGAATGAGAGTCTGATTGTAAGGTTAATGATTGAGAGAGGCCAAGGGCCTGATTGTGTGGATTATATGTTTATGGATCTGGTTGCACGCTGCAGCAAATTATATGTATATATGTATATGGATCGGGCTGCACGCCACAGCAAAATGTTGGGTGGGGTTGCACGCCGCAGCGAAATGTTGGGTAGGGCTGCACGCCACACCGATATAGCGCTTGGGCTATAGGAGCCCCTCCGAAGTCTGCACACCCCCAATGAGCGCCATCGACGAGATATATGGATCGGGCTGCACGCCGCAGTGATATATGTATCAAGCTGTGCACCGTAGTTGTTACTATATTGTATCTATTGAGCGTGAGTTTTGAGTGTAAGTACTGATTGGTAAGAGTTGAGTCACGAGTGACAGAGAGGCTAGCCTGAGGGGAGAGATATATACATTCACCTGAGTGATACATTGCTTGAGAGGCCTGTTTATGAACTTATTGATTTTTTTACTCCTCTTTAAGTGAGTTTCTATCGAATATGTTAATTTATTGACTTCTTTCACTCATCTATATACTGAGCCTCTGTCAAAAACGTTGAATAAATATTTTTAAACAACTTTCATTTAAGCCGGGGTTCATGAGATGCTCAGAACTTAATCACTGATTTGGTTCTTTTTTTTTGTTATTTCTACTGAGATTTTCTTGTTATGGGGTATTTATAACTCATGTTTTGCCCGAGGGGTCGATTATAGTATTCATCTCCTTCATTGAAAATTGTATTGAACCCCTACTGAAACCGTTGGAAGGTATTTTAAAAGATATTTACCAAAAGTTGGATTTTAAACGAGATTATTGACTCCTACTATGATTTGAAAGCCTATTGTACTTATTTATTTTAACATAAACGTGGATTCATTATTTCCTACTGCTTAGTCTTTATTTATTCTTTTTACTTACTGGGTTGGAGTACTCATATTACTCCCCGCACCTCGTGTACAGATTTAGGTATTTCGGAACTTGGTAGTGGGTGTTGGTTGCTCAGACGCCGACTTAGCAAAGTTAGCAAGGTCGAAGCACGACATTCGCAACACTACTTCCTTCCTCTAATTTTCATTTCTGTACTTAGTACATTTTGACTATTTTTTTGTAGCATTCAGACCTCGGTAATGCTCAAGGGTAGTGACACCCCAATGTCGAGCTTGTATGTTATTTCTGCACTGTTCATTTAGACTTATATTATGAAATATTATTTAATTAAAGGCTTAAAAATGACTCTTAATGATTAAAGGGTTAATATGAGTATTGTGTCGGCTGGCCTTGTCCTCACGAGAGGCGCCATCACGACCGAGACGGTTTGGGGTCCTGACAACAGCTCTATTAAGTTAATATGTTAGGAGTAGTTATTCAGTAAGTTAATTAGCTAGCTAATGCTTCTTGTATAAATACAAGTTCTTCGGTAATAAGAGATTGACAATTATCATTTCTCTCCCAAATATTCTCTTTATAGACTGATGTAGAAGTTTCCTCCATTGGAGAACTTGATGATTTCTCAGATATTAATCACTTTTATCATTATATAACAACATCCAATACTAACGACAAATGCGAATTGACTCATTCTTTCTCCGACTGCTCTGTTTTTTAATTTCTGTTAATTTTGTATGAACTGTCCTGAACAACATTGGCGGATTCGACGATTGCATACACTCATCCACTGTATCTTGGTCCATCAGATACTCCCACACCATATTGATTCTGGTGAAGCTTACCAGATCTAAAAATTACGGGCTTTGGAGTAGGTCGATGAAGATAACTCTTTTGGGGAAAAGAAAGCTGGGTTTGTGACCGTTAATTGCAAAAAGGAGTCATATAAGGATGATATAATGAGTAGTGGGAGACCTGCAATGTTATTGTCCTCTAATGGCTCATGAATATGGTTTCAACAAGCCTTCTCAGTGGTGTTAAGTATTCGTCAAACGCTCATCTCATTTGGGAGGATCTCAAGGAGCGATTTGACAAAATCAATCGAGTTAGGAATTTTCAGTTGCACTGGGTCATTGTGACTCTTTCTCAAGGTATGAATTCAATTTCAGTCAACTTCACACAACTGAAGACACTTTGAGATGAATACGATGATATGGTTCCATCTCTAAGTTGTGGATGAGCTAAGTCCAAAGACTATGTTGATACCTTGCATACTACAATTTCTCAGTGGCTTAAATGATTCTTATGATCAAGCCAGAAGACAAATTCATTCGAAGACTACTGTTCCATCGATCAATCAAGCATATGCCATGATCATTGAGGATGAAACTCATAACTCACCAAATCTGTATGGTGTGAGTAAGAAGAATGATCCACTAGCCATTCAGGTCAATCTAGGTCAAGGCTACAAAGGCAAGAAACCCTTCATGAAATGTGATCACTGTGGGATGAAAGGACATATTACGAAAAATTGCTACAACATCATTGGGTATCCTAATGATTTAGTAAAAGTCAAGAAAACTTGGCAGGTATTGTTACTTTCTTCATGTTAAAATTACCTAAAACATAGTGGACTTTGGACGCTGGTGCTTCTCGCCACATATAATCCAATATATCCTTTCTTACTCATGGTCCTAGTGTAGAGACATCACATAGAGATATAGTATACTTACCAAATTATGACAAATATGACTATTTCCTGCACTGCTCGTGCTCCTGTATTTGAAAATAAAGATGTTAAAAATGTGCTCTTTGTCCCTAACTTCTAGTTTAACCTTCTTTCTCTGACTGCACTGTTTTTTAATTTCTTTTTATTTTCTTGAACTGTCCTGAACAACATTGGAAGATTCAACGATTGCATACACTTGTCCAGTCTATCTTTGTCCATCAGATACTCTCACGCCATATTGATTCTGGTGAAGCTTACCAGATCTAAAAATTACGGGCTTTGGAGTAGTTCGATGAAGATAACTCTTTTAGGGAAAAGAAAGCTAGGGTTATTGACCAGTAAAGGCAAAAAGGAGTCATATAAGGATGATTTAAATGATTAGTGGGAGGCCTGTAATGTCATTGTCCTCTAATGGCTCGTGAATACGGTTTCAACAGACCTTCTCAGTGGTATTGAGTATGCGTCGAACGCTCCTCTAATTTGGGAGAATCTCAAGGGGCGATTTGACAAAATCAATCGAGTTAGGAATTTTCAGTTGCACTGGGTCATTGTGACTCTTTTTCAAGGTACTAATTCTATTTCAGTCAACTTCACACAACTGAAGACACTTTGAGATGAATATGATGATATGGTTCCATATCCAAGTTGTGGATGTGCTAAGTCCAAAGACTATGTTGATCACTTGCATAAACAGAAGTTACTAGAATTTCTTAGTGGTTTAAATGATTCTTATGATCAAGTAGAAGACAAATTCATTTGAAGACTACTGTTCCATCGATAAATCACGCATATGCTATGATCATTAAGGATGAAACTCATAACTCACCAAATCTATCTGGTGTGAGTGACAATAATGATCCACTAGCCATGCAGGACAATCGAGGTCAAGGATACAAAGGCAAGAAACCCTTCATGAAATGTGATCACTCTGGGATGAAAGGACATCTTACGAAAAATTGCTACAAAATCATTGGTATCCTGATGATTTTAAGAATAAGAAAAGGCAGGGTCATATACCTTCTGGAGGACAATTTGGCTATGGCACTTCACAACCTTTGATTGCCTTTATAATGTGTCTTGGAGTGTTGACATTCAGCCTCAAGGTCAAACAAGTACTGGTACTGAATGGAGGTCTTCATCTTGAGGTGCAGGACATTACTTTATAGATGATCAATAGAAGCAAATTTTGAATTTGCTGAACAAGGATCCTAGTGAAAGTCAAGCAAACTTGGCAGGTAGTGTTACTTGCTTCATGTCAAACTTACCTAAAACATAGTGGACTATAGACACTGGTGCTTCTCATCACATATAATCCAATATATCCTTTCTTAATCATGGTCCTAGTGTAGAGACATCACATAGAGATATAGTATACCTACCAAATAATGACAAGGATGATATTTCCTACACTGCTCATGCTCCTGTATTTGAAAATGAAGATGTTAAAAATGTGCTCTTTGTCCCTGACTTCAAGTTTAACCTTCTTTCTCCGACTGCTCTCTTTTTTAATTTCTTTTAATTTTGCGTGAACTTTCCTGAACAACATTGGCGGAGTCGACGATTGCATACACTCATCCACTCTATCTTGGTCCATTAGATACTCCCATGCCATATTGATTCTGGTGACGCTTACCAGATCTAAAAATTACTGGCTTTGGAGCAGGTCGATAAAGATAACTCTTAAGGGGAAAAGAAAGCTAGGGTTTGTGACCGGAAATTGTAAAAATGAGTCATATAAGGATGATTTAAATGAGTAGTGGGAGACCTGCAATGTTATTGTCCTCTAATGGCTCACGAGGTTTCAACAGACCTTCTCAGTGGTATTGAGTATGCATCGAACAATCATCTCGTTTGGGAGGATCTCAAGGAGCGATTTGACAAAATAAGTCGAGTAAGGAATTTTTAGTTGCACTGGGTCATTGTGACTCTTTCTCGAGGTACTAATTCTATTTTAGTCAACTTCACACAACTGAAGGCACTTTGAGATGAATATGATTATATGGTTCCATCTCCAAGTTGTAGATATGCTAAGTCCAAAGACTATGTTGATCACTTGCATAAATAGAAGTTACTATAATTTATCAGTGGTTTAAATGATTCTTATGATCAAGCCAGAAGACAAATTCATTTCAAGACTACTGTTCCATCGATCAATCAAGCATATGCCATGATCATTGAGGATGAAACTCATAACTCACCAAATCTATCTGGTGTGAGTGAGAAGAATGATCCACTAGCCATGCAGGTCAATCGAGGTCAAGGCTACAAAGGCAAGAAACCCTTCATGAAATGTGATCACTGTGGGATGAAAGGACATCTTACGAAAAATTACTACGAAATGATTGGGTATCCTGATGATTTTAAGAATAAGAAAAGTCAGGGTCATAGTGCTTCTTGAGGACAATTTGGCTATGACACTTCATAGGCTTTGACTGCCTTTAATGATGTGTCTTGGAGTGTTGACATTCAGCCTCAAGGTCAAGCCAGTACTGGTACTGAAGGGAGGTCTTCATCTTGAGGTGCAGGACATTACTTTACAGATGATCGATACAAGCAAATTTTGAATTTGCTGAACAAGGATCGTAGTGAAAGTCAATCAAACTTGGCAGGTGTTGTTACTTTCTTAATGTTAAAATTACCTAAAACATAGCGGACTGTGGACACTGGTGCTTCTCATCACATATAATCCAATATATCCTTTCTTTATCATGGTCATAGTGTAGAGACATCACATAGAGATATAGTATACCTACCAAATAATGAAAAGGATGATATTTCCTACACTGCTCATGCCTGTATTAGAAAATGAAGATGTTAAAAATGTGCCCTTTTTCCCTCTTATGTGCAATCGGGAGGTCGGGTTTGTCACACCTCCTTTTTAACAACCGAAGTTTTAATACACCCCGTGTAGGGCATAACAAAGGAGTTTTTCCACTTTAAGGACAATCGAAACGGGATTCATTTTTATTTAAAAGTTCAGAGTCACCACTTAGGAAATTTATGGTGTCCCCAATTCACGAGTTTGAATCCCGAATCGAGGAAGGGTTTGACTCTGTTTATAGTCTGCGATCCAGAAATCCGGATAAGGAATTTTGTTAACCCGGGAGAAGGTGTTAGGCAATTTCGAATTTCGTGGTTCTAGCACGGTCGCTCAACTGTTGTATTTGATTATATCTGATTTCCGTATATATTTTATCTTTATGTGCTTTTATTAATAATCCGCTTTTATTATTGAAAATTTTTACAAGAATTGCAACGTCGTGAAAATGTATTTCAGACCACATCGTACCAGTACGCATGTGGCCTTTAACACATTTCGACTTCGTTAAGATTTGGATTTGGGTCACATAAATGTACACCCGTATTTAAGAAAGTAGTATTATTATAAATCGCGCCTAAAGCATCTACGTGTTAATTAACTTTGGAAAAGACTGTGGAATTATCTAAACAGTCCTTCCGATTCTAATATATATTTTTTAACAATCATTGAGGGCCCCGCAATTGTATATTTGATTTGGCGAGGCTCATCTCATATTATTATTAAAGGTCACGCCTAAAATGACTAAATTTTCTATTGGTTCTGTATCTAAAAGGAAAGAAAATCCTAGCTGATTATTTGAGAACTATTTAAATTTTTTTTTATTATTTGAATCCTCATATATATTGGGCCTTGAAATTGGTCCAAAGAATGGACAAAATACAATCATGCTTAAGGGGATCTGATATGGCCCAGCTCATATGAGCATGTAATATCAAAATTTGGGCCTATTAAGGCCATCCTGGCCAAAACTGGGCTGTTTATTTTTTGAACAATATTTTGAGCCCAAACGTTAATCATGCAACATTAAACAATTATCTGAATCTGGTTACCTATGAGTAATTACTAATTTTATAGAAAAATCTAAGAGATTATCCAAAGTTACAATTATCACTAGAAATTAACTAATGCAAACATACTGATCGGGCTTACTGTTTCTAACTAGCTTATTACTAAAACTTTACATATTAACTATTATTATGATCAGCTTTTAACTATTATTAACAATTGAAACTACATACTCAAATCTGTAAAATTGGAATACTGAAACGCTAAAGGATGAAGTATATGAAATGTTCATCATTTTTTTTTATTTTGTCAATTTCTAATAATCACATTATTTCTATATAAAACTAAATAGTAGAACATTTTCTTCCGATTTGCAGAATGACTATAACATATTCAGAATCTAATAGTTATCTAATATTCTAAGTCCTAACAGTATAACTACAAGTACATCACAGGCAAAATATAGTATTAACAGTCCAAAAATTAGAAGTAAATTACAATTAGACTATTCCTAATGAATACAAATAGTTCTAACTAAATTTACATAGATCAAATTCAATAAAAAAAAGTAAAAGTAGAACTGAAATGGCCATAAACACTTTTATTTCATCTTCTTCAATTCAAAACTACATCAACAGTAATAGGAGCGTACCTGGAAACGAAGAAAAATCAATGAGATCTAGGTTGATTGGAACAAAACAAGGATCACCAATCAGTAATAACAACAACAATCGATCAGCCTCAGCACAACATATTTAAACCACCAGCAAATAACAGATCAACAGAAAAACCATAGATTAACACTCGACTTAACACAATCCCAATTCAGCAGTATTTTGATCACCAAAACCAAGTAGAAGAGAAGCACAAACTTGAAAATTGAATTAGAATCAGTGAATTAGTGACAATTTTTTTATGAGTTTTAGTAATTTTCTAGGGTTTTGGTATTAGGAAGAGATGTAGATCACAATTGGAGAAGATGAATGTTGTGATATTTGAGAAGTAATTTCAGATTGCCCGCCAAAAAAACCTGTTTAAAGAGGCCAAATGAGGCCTATTTATAGAGTAGAAAGAGAGAAAAATTTAAATTTTAGAAATTATCCCTTAGTCCTCCCTTTTATTGTAATTGGATCCTTATTGTTTATTAGTTGGTCGAATTTTTCCCCCTTATTAATGCAGAATTACTCCTTTTTCCCTATCTAGAATGTTCTATTCCACTGTGTTTACCCTTCTACCCCCCACCTCTAATTGGTATTCACTGTATTGCACTTTTATATTGCCTATACTACCCCTACTTCCTAAGGCTTATTACACTTAACCCATTTTGTATCCCCAAACTATCCCTGAATACAAATCCTATTTACCAAATGACCTTACTGCTTTTTACCCCTTTATCCCTTAGATTTGATTAGTTTTACGAAATTACCCTAATACTAATTTTTAGAATTATCAAACAAAATATAATCTAATCAGTTATAACCAATCGGACTAATCAAACTAACAATTTAATTCTAATAGCAAACTAATATCAAAAAAAATTATTTCTAACTAATGTCAGAATCAATTTAAGAACTCATGATAATCGGAATCGAACATTTCTAGAAACCAATCAAAAAAACCTAATATTTAAACCTTAATTAATATCAATCTTAAACAGTCAACACAGAAAATTATCAAAGGCTATTAATTCCTATAAAATTATTTGTTAGGAGTTTTATCTTTCTTTTTTTTTTAGTTTCAAAACAGTATTAGTTTTAAACGAATAAAATTTAAAAATAATAACCAAAAAGTCTAAAATATCAAGAATCGGAGACGGAAGAACACACATGCATACAAAAATAAAAGTGATTAACAGAAAGAAAGAAAAAAGAAATACTTAGCTTTTTTTTCGTATTTTCCCGACAGTCTTGTTTTTTGCTTTTCTCTTTTTCTTTTAAGGAATCATTTTTGGTACCCAGGAGGCCTTTAATGGCCTTTTCATGAATTTTTGTTTGCCGGCAGCCTTTGAATCTTAGGTTGAACCTTTTCAGTGGCTTTTAGGGGTCGAAAGTTTTAGAACGGGGCTAAGGGTGGTTAGAGGATACCACAGGGTGATTTTGGAGTGGTTTCAATGAAGTAGTGTTCGCCGGAACTAGGGTTCCAGCGACACTAAATTGAATATTCGAGAGGATCCAGGCTTATTCGAGGAAAACGGAATGGAGGGGTGTAAAGAGGAGTTTGAGGTGGTCAGGTGGTGTTAAGGGCGTGGTGGTTGGTGTCAATGGCGTTTCCCGCCGGTAGGGTTCCGGGGGGCTCTGGCAGAATTAAGGCGGCTAGGGTTTTTGAACGGGGGGAAGAAGAAAATGAAATGATATAAGAGGTGTATCGTTTTGGTCATATTAAAAGACCACTTGTGATTCTTAACCGTTGGATTGGGAAAATCAACGGTTGAGATCCTTTTCGATTCGAAACGGCACCGTTTGATTAAATAAAAGACCATTAGATCATCAGAGATCAATGGCCGTGATTAAATCCCAAGAAGCGACGTCGTTTAAATTATTATAAAGGTTAATCCCATCCGTTAGATTGATTATTTCAACGGCCTGGATTTATTCGACCAAAACGTGGTCGTTTGATGTGGAACTGGACAGACCGGGTGGGTATTATTTGGGCTTGGACGGATAACTTCTGATTTGGGTCATTAATTTGGCCCAATTAACAATTCTTTTGTATTTTTGTATTTTTACATTCATTTTCACTTTGTATTTTTTTATTATATTATTTTTCTGTATTTTATTTTTCCTTTATATTTCTGTATTTTCTTTTGCTTTTATATTTTGTATTTATTTTTCTGATTTTATTAAATTGTTAAACTAATTAACTTCTATTTTATGGTAATTTTTCAATTAAAGCACAAAAATGCTATTTTTGATTTTTCTTTAAAATGAATTAATACTAAAATTGTAAAATTAAACTCTTAATGTATATGCATGTTTTTGTATATTTTTTATGAATTATTATGTAACTATTTAACACAAAAATGGCATCAATATCAAAAAAAAAATCATTTTGTTTGTATTTTTGGGAATAATTTGCTTAGGGCAAAAATTACGTGCTCACAGCTACCCCTCTTTGCCCGGAAATACGAAGAGTTTTCGTGCAAAGACAAGTGAGCGGTAATGAGGTATTTTTGCCCATTCACATATTCCGTGTGAAGCATTTTGAAAAGTTTGACCGCACCTTGCTTCGGCGGTTGCCTACATATCCCGGGCTAAACAGGAATCAGGTAAGTGTAGTTCAGGAGTGTCTGGTAGCTGGGACTACCATGAAGCTGTGATTTCACTGTTGTTGCTGCTGTTACTGCTTGCTGACCCCCTTATTACACCATGTAAAGATAAAAGAATCTAGCTTAGGCTATGCCCTATTATTTACAAAAATCCTATCTAATGCATGGTATCTTGTGTTCTTGTATTGCCTTGATCTTGCATCTTGTACTCTTTTTAATGGAATTTTGGCTGTTGTCCTGACTGTGCTTTGAAATATATGTCCATTCTTCAGGTGGACTCCTGCTTGCGGTTGCTTTGAAAAAGTATTCCCTTGTTCTCCAGGTGGGCTCCTGCTTACAAAAATAGACAACCAAAGAATATTTTCTGCCTCAGTATGGTGACTGGGTATTAAATGTTACAATTTAAAACTAAAATTCGGATTGTACTTCCCTTGTTTTTCAGATGGGTGCCTGCTTACTGCGTTTGAAAAGATATTCCCTTGTTCTTCAGGTGGGCGCCTAATTGCCGAATTTGAAAAGTATTCCCTTGTTCTTCAGGCGGGCGCCTGCTTGCTGAATTTGAAATATATTCCCTTGTTCTTTAGGTGGGCGCCTGCTTACAACAAACATACAAAACAAAGAAAATTTTTTTGCCCCAGTTTGATAACTGGGTGCATGATGTTAACTTGAGAGATAAAGTTGTATTGTACTTCCCTTGTTCTTCAGGTGGGTGCTTGCTTGCTGCACTTTGAAATGTATTCCCTTGTTCTTCAGGTGGGCGCCTGCTTAGAACAAACATACAAAATAAAGAAAATTTTCTGTCCCAGTTTGATAACTGGGTGCCACATGTTATCAAATATTAAGAACTGATAGTTTAAAATTGAATTATACTTCCCTTGTTGTCCAGGTGAGTGCATGGCTGCTGAATTTTGAAATGTCTTCCTTTGAACATTGCTGCTTTCCCTTGAAACTTGAACTGACCTCCCTTGTTCTCCAGGTGGGTGCCTGATTGCCGAAACTTCCTGTGTTCCCTTGTTATCCACATTGGTCACATTCACTTTAAAGTGATTAGTAAGAATTTGAATCTTTTGTTCCTGTTTTAATCAAAGAACAATTTGTTAGTATGAAATGGTGGTTAGCTTCTGGCATTCTTGTTAGCCATGCTCCCGCCTCTGAACTTGCTCCAACTTGCTTCTTTGAACTTGTTTTGTCTTGCCGTGATTTCCCGGCTAATATTCAAACTTTCTGATCCTGATGACCCGATTATTTCCTCATGTTACTGTCTTGGTGTTTATTTTCCCCTTTTCTTGTGAACTTTTGCTTCTTTCTCCAATCATCTGATTATTCCTTTTACACTAATCCTTCATGTTTCACTGTCCTTTAATAAGTCTTGATCTCAGTGTGCCATACAACTGGGAAGTTGGTAATTAGCTTTGACTACAAATGTCTTATAGACAGATTTTCAGAGAAATGAAATGCAATGACCTCGAAGTTTTGAGGATAGAAAGACTCTGAAAAGAAAGAGGATAAGACTTATTTGAGTGGGAAGGCTGATTTCGTTGATCGTGCCATGCATTTCGGATTAACCAACCTAATCTGTACAACCAACCAAACTGTTAATTTCCACATTTCCCGTTCCATATTTCACAACCCGATCTTCACCGAAACCCAAACCTTGCTTTTTTTTCCACCTTTCAACCACAAACTTCTTTCATTTGCCCACTTTGGAAACTCACATTCTCCTTACGGTGCCCGCGAAGGTTTACACCAATAAGACTCTCTCATTTTAATATCTCTCAACTCACATCGCCTTACGGTGCCCGTGAGGGTTTTCACCAATAAGACTCTCTCATTTTAATATCTCTCAACTCACATCGCCTTACGGTGCCCGTGAGGGTTTTCACCAATAAGACTCTCTCATTTTAATATCTCTCAACTCACATCGCCTTACGGTGCCCGTGAGGGTTTTCACCAATAAGACTCTCTCATTTTAATATCTCTCAACTCACATCGCCTTACGGTGCCCGTGAGGGTTTTCACCAATAAGACTCTCTCATTTTAATATCTCTCAACTCACATCGCCTTACGGTGCCCGTGAGGGTTTTCACCAATAAGACTCTCTCATTTTAATATCTCTCAACTCACATCGCCTTACGGTGCCCGTGAGGGTTTTCACCAATAAGACTCTCTCATTTTAATATCTCTCAACTCACATCGCCTTACGGTGCCCGTGAGGGTTTTCACCAATAAGACTCTCTCATTTTAATATCTCTCAACTCACATCGCCTTACGGTGCCCGTGAGGGTTTTCACCAATAAGACTCTCTCATTTTAATATCTCTCAACTCACATCGCCTTACGGTGCCCGTGAGGGTTTTCACCAATAAGACTCTCTCATTTTAATATCTCTCAACTCACATCGCCTTACGGTGCCCGTGAGGGTTTTCACCAATAAGACTCTCTCATTTTAATATCTCTCAACTCACATCGCCTTACGGTGCCCGTGAGGGTTTTCACCAATAAGACTCTCTCATTTTAATATCTCTCAACTCACATCGCCTTACGGTGCCCGTGAGGGTTTTCACCAATAAGACTCTCTCATTTTAATATCTCTCAACTCACATCGCCTTACGGTGCCCGTGAGGGTTTTCACCAATAAGACTCTCTCATTTTAATATCTCTCAACTCACATCGCCTTACGGTGCCCGTGAGGGTTTTCACCAATAAGACTCTCTCATTTTAATATCTCTCAACTCACATCGCCTTACGGTGCCCGTGAGGGTTTTCACCAATAAGACTCTCTCATTTTAATATCTCTCAACTCACATCGCCTTACGGTGCCCGTGAGGGTTTTCACCAATAAGACTCTCTCATTTTAATATCTCTCAACTCACATCGCCTTACGGTGCCCGTGAGGGTTTTCACCAATAAGACTCTCTCATTTTAATATCTCTCAACTCACATCGCCTTACGGTGCCCGTGAGGGTTTTCACCAATAAGACTCTCTCATTTTAATATCTCTCAACTCACATCGCCTTACGGTGCCCGTGAGGGTTTTCACCAATAAGACTCTCTCATTTTCAGCTTTCATCTTCTGGTACCGGAGTGTTGTCCATAACATGATTCACCTTACCTGCTTGTATTGCCATTTCTTAAAATTGATCAGAAGGTCTTTCTTTGGACCGTAATATGGCTTTCGGATGGGTTTAGAAAGTAGGGTATAAAGGCTCAAAAGTATTTCAACATGGGCTAAAAAATTACAACTTTCGGAATCATATCCTCCAAAACAAACATAACTTCTGCCCCAGTTTCCTTCTTTGGGGATTCTTGGACTTTTCTTCTGTTGTGACTGAACCTCAGTGAGGCTGCCTACGTACCCTTTCGGGATCAAGTCAAACGTAGTTCAGGTCATAAAATCGCTTCATTGTTGCGATGTTTCCTTCCTTCCATTCTTCTTCATTCTTTTCTTTTCTTTTCTTTATTTTCTTCTTTTATTCTCTTTTCTTTTCTTTTTTTTCTTTTCTTTTCTTTCTTTCTCTTTTTTTTCTTCTTTTTCTTCTTTTCTTTCTCTTTCTTCTTTTCTTTTCCTTTTCTTTTCTTTTTCTTTATTTTGTTTCTTTTCTTCTTTTTCTTCTTTTGTTTTCTCTATTCTATTTTCCGTTCAATCCTTGATTTTTGTTGTTGATTCCGAAAGAGGGATATGAAAGAAAAATATAATAAGGCTCAAAGGGATAGCAATGGGTAAAGTGTTTAGATAACGGAACAAAATGCCTTCATCATTTCAATCTCAAAATATGTCAAATACAATCAGATACATAAAGATAAAGAAATCATACATAATATCTCTTGACTGCATCAGAATTGATAGCCATTTCTACACATTTCCCTTCTACATCTGTTAGACATAATACTCTGTTGGACAACACTCGTGATACAACAAATGGCCCCTGGCAGTTAGGAGCAAACTTTCCTTTTGCTTCTGCCCAATGAGGCAGGATGCGTCTCAATACCAATTGTCCGACTTCAAATTTTCATGGACGCACTTTCTTATTATAAGCTCTGGCCATTCTCTGTTGATATAATTGCCCATGACATACTGCTGCCAATCTCTTTTCATCAATTAAGTTCAATTGTTCCAGCCGGGTTTTGAGCCATTCATCATAATCAATTTCCGCCTCCGCAATAATTCGAAGGGAAGGTATTTCAACTTTTGCAGGTATCACTGCTTCTGTTTCATACACCAATGAATAAGAAGTTACCCCTACCGAAGTGCGAATAGTAGTGCGATATCCCAGCAAAGCAAATGGTAATTTTTCATGCCACTGCCTCGATCCTTCCATCATTTTTCGAAGAATTTATTTGATGTTTTTATTGGTTGCCTCAACTTCTCCATTCGCCTTAGGACGATATGGTGTGGAATTGCGGTGTGTAATTTTAAACTTCTGACATGTCTCCACTATCAAATGACTGTTAAGATTGGCACCATTATCTGTGATAATCACCTTCGGAATTCCAAACCGGCAAATGATGTTCGCATGTACAAAATCAACCACAGCTTTCTTGGTCACCGACTTGAATGTTTTTGCCTCAACCCATTTAGTAAAATAATCAATGGCAACCAGAATAAACCTGTGCCCATTAGATGCTGCTGGCTCGATCGGCCTAATGACATCCATACCCAAAGCAATGAAGGTCCATGGTGTTGACATTGTATGCAATTCGGATGGTGGAGAATGGATCAGGTCTCCATGTGCCTAGCATTGATGACACTTGCGCACAAAGCTGATACAGTCCCGTTCCATAGTAAGCCAGTAATATCCTGCTCTGAGAATTTTCTTTGCCAGTACATACCCACTCATATGCGGTCCACAGACTCCCGCATGTACCTCGGCCATAATCGTTGTAGCCTGCTTTGCATCCATATACCTCAACAAACCAAGATCTGGGGTTCTTTTGTACAAAACCCCTCCACTAAAGAAAAATTCGCTTGCCAATCTTATGATAGCTCTCTTTTGATCCCCTATGGCTTGTGCCAGATGCACTCCCATTCTGAGGTACTCTTTAATATTTTGAAACCATGGTTCACCATCAAGCTCCTCTTCCATCGTATTGCAATAAGCATGTTGATCTCGGACCTGAATTTGTAATGGGTCCACATAAGCCTTGTCCGGATGATGTAACATTGATGCCAGAGTGGCCAAAGTATCAGCAACTTCATTATGGATTCTCAGAATATGCTTGAATTCTATGGATTGAAACCGCTGACATAATTCATGCAGGCACTGCCGGTATGGTATGAGCTTTAAATCCCGTGTTTCCCATTCTCCTTGAATTTGATGTACCAAGAGATCTGAGTCACCCGTGACCAAAATCTCTTGGAGATCCATATCTATCGCCATTCTCAAACCCAAAATACATGCCTCATACTCAGCCATATTGTTGGTGCAAAAGAAACGGAGCTGATCTGTGACAGGATAATGCTGTCCCATCTCTGAAATAATTACCGCTCCTATCCCAACGCCTTTGTTGTTAGCAGCCCCATCAAAGAATAACTTCCAGCCAAGCTTTTCATCTTGTTCCAGTTCATCAACGTACATTGCTTCCTCATCAGGAAAATATGTTTTTAATGGTTCATATTCATCATCAACTGGATTCTCCGCTAGGTAATCAGCCAGTGCCTGTGTTTTCATCGTAGTGCGGGTTACATAAACAATATCAAATTCTGTGAGCAGGATTTGCCATTTAGCAAGCCTCCCTGTGGGCATGGGCTTCTGAAAGATGTGCTTCAACGGATCCAGCCGAGAAATGAGATAAGTGGTATAAGCTGACAAATAATGTTTCAACTTCTGTGCTACCTAAGTCAAAGCACAACATGTCCTCTCCAATTGAGTGTATTTTACCTCGTAAGATGTGAATTTCTTACTGAGGTAGTAAATTGCATGCTCTTTCTTCCCTGTAACATCGTGCTACCCCATTACACAATCGAAAGAATTATCCAACACCGTCAAATAAAGGATCAGAGGTCTTCCTGGCTCAGGTGGAACCAATACAAGCGGATTGGCCAAGTACTCTTTGATTTTGTCAAATGCAGCCTGGCATTCATCTGTCCATTTAACTGCAGCATCTTTCTTCAGCAATTTAAAGATAGGCTTACAAGTTGACGTAAGCTGAGCAATGAACCTGCTGATATAATTCAACCTGCCGAGCAAACTCATCACTTCTTTTTGGCTCCTTGGCGGAGGCAATTCCTGAATGGCTTTGATTTTGGACGGGTCTAGTTCAATACCACGTCGACTCACCACAAACCCCAACAACTTCCTTGATGGCACTCCAAAAGAACATTTTGCTGGATTGAGTTTGAGATTGTACCTGCGAAGCCTCTGGAAAAACTTCCTCAGGTCTTTAACATGATCACACTGCTTCCTGGACTTGATAATCACATCATCCATATAGACTTCAATCTCCCGATGTATCATATCATGGAACATGATGGTCATCGCCCTCATGTATGTTGCCCCTGTATTTTTCAATCCAAATGGCATCACCCTGTAATAGTATGTCCCCCAAGGTGTGTTGAATGCCATCTTTTCAGCGTCTTCCTCATCCATCAGAATCTGGTGGTAACCCGCATAGCAATCCACAAAAGAACCAATCTCATGTTTGTCACAATTGTCAATCGGTATGTGGATGTTTAGGAGTGTAAAATTATCTTTTGGACTTAACTTGTTGAGATCCTGATAATCAACATACACCCTGGTCTTCCCATCTTTCTTTGGCACAGGCACAACATTGGCTAATCAGGTGGGATATTTGGTAACCCGTATAACCTTCGCCTCAAACTGCTTATTGACTTCTTCTTTGATTTTCACACTGATGTCTATCTTGAATTTTCTCGGCTTCTGCTTGACAGGCGGGCATTCCGAATAAGTGGGCAATTTTTGGACCACCAAATCAGTACTCAGACCCGGCATATCATCGTATGACCATGCAAAGATATCTTTGTATTCAACCAACAACTTGATCAATTCCTCCCTGAGTGAGGCTTCCATGTGGATACTTATCTTTGTTTCCCGAACATTTTCCTGATCCCCCAGATTGATTGCCTCCGTATCATTCTAGTTAGGTTTGGGTTTTTCCTCATATTGAGTCAACTCTTTACTAATTTCTTCCAAAGCCTCTTCATTATCATACTCCACTTCATTATCACATTCAATTTCTTGTATTACTATTTCACATTGATTATCAAGACTAGGCCGAAAATTCCTCATGCATGACACATCGTTGAAATCAGCATAAAATGGACTGTACAAAGAGAAAAAGAAAGATAAAATAAAAGGCTATCAGGAATGGAGAGAGAAAGAAATTGCATTTCATTAAAATTCGTAAGATAACAAGGTTTGACTCATCCAATTGGATGGAGCATAGAAATCTGTATTACAACCTTGAAATAAAACAGATTTAATACTAAAAAAAGCAAATCAAAAACTAACTACCGCAACTCCCTCCGAGTTGGAAGAGGAGTAGCTTCCCAGTTATTCAACTTGGCCCGAGATCCTACGAACTGGACATCGATTTTGCTTGGACCCTCATCTGCTTCTACCACATTCACTTCTTCGAACAACTTTTCAAATCTTCCAATTAATTCCTTGTCAGGCTTTATCTCTGCTAGGCTGGGCATCACTGTCGTCGGGCACCTCTTAGTATCAGACCAGACGAAAGAACGGGAGAGGCGAGGGATAGGTTTAGGGAGGGTCCACACTTTCTTCTTCAATTTCTGGGCTATCCTTATATTAGATGCGGTAGGTTTAAAGCCCAGCCCAAAAGTATCAATGTTATCAGGAAGAGACACTGGTTGTGTAATACCCTGTAATGAAGCTCCCAATCCCTTTCCGGGTAGAAATCCATTTCTCAGCATTTCTATGGCAACCATAACAGATGCGGTAGCCACCTTTGGCATAGGAACATGTTCATGCTCCGAGACTTTAGCAACTGGTACTGTATCTACCACTTGGTACACCCATGGGCCCTTATCATCTTTGACTTCCTCAAAAGGAGTGATAGTATTGCAAGAATTGTCCTCCCCGTGGACCACGATCTTTTGACGATCCCATTCAAACTTTACCATCTGATGTAGTGAAGATGGCACAGCCTTTGCAACGTGGATCCATGGTCGGCCTAGCAAAAGATTATAGGATACAACAACATCCAATACCTAGAACTCCATCGTGAACTCCACAGGCCCAATTGGTTCTAGCACAATGTCTTCAACAATATTCTTCCCTCCCCCATCGAATCCCAAACACAGATGCTGTTTTTGTGAATTCTTTCATTATTGACCTTCAGCTTCTCCAAAGTAGACAGAGGGCAAATGTTGGCACTTGACCCATTATCAATTAGCACCCGGGTCATTACAGAATCTTCGCATTTCACATTAAGGTACAGGGCTCTATTGTGTTCAGTTCCCTCCACTGGCAATTCGTCATCTGAGAATGTCACCCTATTCACCTCAAAAATTTTGTTCACGATCTTTTCAAGATGGTTCACTGTAATTTTCTCGGGCACATGTGCTTCATTCAAGATCTTCATTAGTGCACGGCGATGTTCATTTGAGTGAATTAACAGAGACAATAGAGAGATCTGTACCGGCGTCTTCCTGAGCCGTTCCACTATTGAGTAATCCGGTGCCTTCATTTTTCTCAGAAATTCCTCGGCTTCCTCCTCGATGACAGCCTTTTTAACCGGTGCCGGATTGTCCTTAGCCATTTTAGCTTTTCTTAATTCCTCGGGGGCAAAACACCTCCCCGATCTTGTCAAACCATGAGTTTTACAGATTTCATCTCTGACCTCTTTCCCCCGATACATGACAGCCACTTTATTGTAGTACCATGGGACATCTTTTGCATCCACAACGGGCAATTGAGTTATCGGTTTGATGATGACCTGTTCTACTTGAGCTCCTTTCACAACCAACACGGGCTTTACAATTGCCCCTGGTACTATCACTTTCACTGGCTCTGGTTTTGTTACCAACACTGGCTCATCAACCACTTGTTCCACTGCAACCACTGCTCTCCCACCCATTGCTTCTCATCTACCTTGCTTTCACTTGCTTTGATCATCATTACCGTCTGAGATGGCTTTTTGCATTCTCCTCTCTGTACCAACTCAATCATGTGAGCCTCATGATGAGCCGGTAGAGGATTCTGTGTAATATTAGGAGTTTCGGGAGTCTGAACTTCAATTCTTCTCGAGTCAATGAGCTTTTGAATAGCAGTCTTCAAGTGCCAACATTTCTCCGTGTCATGCCCCGGATCTCCTGAACAATATTCGCAGCTGACGGAATGGTCCAGGTTCCTTGGTGGTGGGTTCGGGATTTTTGGTTCAATGGGGTTTAGAACTCCAAGCTGCCTCAGTCTGTGAAATAAAGTAGTGTAGGATTCTCCTAATGGAGTAAAGGTCTTTTTCTTCTGCAGCCTATCATTTCTGACAGCAGGGTTTGGGCGGAAGCCTGTTCCACCAGGGCTTCTGTATGTTTTGGGAGGTGGGTATGTATTTTGGGTGTGATATGTGTTGTGAGGAGTGGGTGCACGCCATGGTGCTTGTGGTTGTGGGTAAGTTTGTGCATGATGGACTGAAAAGTGGGGAACAGGGGGAGGATAATAATGTTGTGGTGGGCCGTATGGTGCAGGTGGGTATGGCTGGTGATGTGGACGGGGTTGATGATAGTAAGCAGAAAGACCCCTGGACCATGTCGTACCTTCCACAACAGCTACTTCTTCTTTCTTCTTCTTTCCCAGGACCCCTCCAGTGCCAGTCTGGATGGCCTGAGTTGTAGCCTTTATCGCCGAGTAGCTCATGATCTTATTAGACTTCAAGCCCTTTTCTACCATACTCCCCATTTTGACAACTTCATTGAACGTCTTTCTAAAGGCTGACACCAAATGTCCATAATACGTGGGCTCTAGAGCTTGCAAAAGTAATCCACCATTTCACCCTCTTTCATGGGTGGATCGACTCGGGCGGCTTGCTCTCTCTATCTGAATCTATATTATCTGAAGCTCTCCCCTGGCTTCTTCTCAATCTTCGTCAGGGAGAGTCGGTCAGAAACAATCTCCAAATTATACTGGAAGTGATTAGCAAAAGCCTTGGCTAAGTCGTCCCAGGTAAACCAACGAGTGTGGTCCTGCCTCGTGTACCACTCCAAGGCTGATCCACTAAGGCTCTGACTGAAATAGGCCATTAGAAATTCGTCTTTTCCACCGGCGCCCCTCATTTTACTACAAAATCCTCTCAAGTGTGCCACAGGGTCACCATGACCGTCATAGAGATCGAATTTTGGCAATTTAAAGCCTGCCGGCAACTGCACTTCTGGAAATAAGCATAGATCTTTATAGGACACACTTACTTGCCCCTCGAGGCCTTGCATATTCCGGAAAGACTGTTCAAGACTTTTCACTTTACGAATCATTTCTGCTTGTTCGGGGTTTTTTGGTGGTTTCTCTTCCTCGGATATATCAATGAGAGGAGTGTAAGGATAAGAATCATGATGTCTAAAGGTAGGTTCTGGTGGATAATAGTGGTTGTCTTGGGTGTGGAACAGAGGTTCACTAGAAGATTTGTGTAATGTGGCCGGTGGAGGAGCCACATACACGGAGCAACTGGAGGTGGTGGTGGTGGAATCTGTTTTGGTGGTGGTGGAGGTGGTGGTGTTTGTGAAGTGGTTGAATAGTATGGTGGATATGAAGGATAGGCAGGGGATGAATTTACGGTAGGAGGGTCTTGTGTTTGAACTGGTGGGGGAACATAGGCGGGATTGGCAGGGTAGGCGGGTAAGGGTTGTCCTTTCGCCCAGGCCTGGTACATTTTGGCCATTTGTTGCTTAAGTTTGTACATTTCTTCCTTCATAGCATTTACATCCACCGCTTCATCATCCCTAACCGGGTCAACAAATGCGGCTTCAATCTCTTGGCAAATCACCTTTGACATATCTTTGGAACGGGTATTGTACGGATGAGTTGCCAGAATGCCAGCTAGCTAAAAACCACTTGTCTGGACTCAACAACAATAACGATCGTTAGTGGTTAGGTCATTATTAATCAAATAATCGCACATTGGGAACAGAGATACATTCAAACAATTTTGCTCGGCCACATGCATCATCCCGACTTTCTCAATTATGGCTTTTCATTCTCGCCTTTTCCTTTGCTTTGCCAATTCTTTTGCTACGACTTTTCCTTCTCTTTTTTTTATTCATCATTCATTTTTTCTTTTTCAACTTCCTTTTGTTTATATTTGTATGATTGTTATCGATCCTATAAAATTGCCTATCGCGAATGTGTTTTTATAAAAAAATGAAAAACAAAAGAATATAAATACAACTTCTAGGAATTTTCAAATTCATTAATAGCCAATATATCGATTACAACGACAGACTCTAAATGACAACCAAACTACGACCTTCTAAACAACTGTTTGAAATGAAATTCGGAATGAAAAATACAGACTCGAATGATTGACCTAATGCAATACAGACTCAAGAATACATCAAAGATCCTGGTGCCCGCGGGACATCGTTCGGTCTTGCCGCGGGCCTATATGCAAGTCCCTTTTGGAGTTGGTTTAGGTCACCCATTATTTGTTTCAC
Source organism: Nicotiana glauca (assembly GCA_026770625.1). Lineage (NCBI taxonomy): Eukaryota > Viridiplantae > Streptophyta > Magnoliopsida > Solanales > Solanaceae > Nicotiana > Nicotiana glauca. Next base: position 26,464 of record MU765442.1, on the reverse strand, counting down.
GAATATCATCACTGAGGCAAAAAAAGTAGTCTGGGTCATATCTTCACGTATTTGACACTTCCGGGTAATGTAATGAGCAATATCGAGGATTCTTTCTCTAATTATCCCTTTTTCCTGAAGTAACCTCCCAATTTGTTCAACCCGGGCATCCAAAGTTTGTTGATTTTTCTCCTGAAGTTTTTGCAAATCCATCTCTAATTGTGCTAAGGCCGTATAGCGATGTTCCCTTTCCACACTGAATTCTTTTGCTTGTTTGCTCATTTTGACCTCTGTGGTAATAACCTTTTTCCTCAATCTGGCAACCTCAATATTATGCTCTTCTTTTAGTTGTTGAATCATGCAGGCCCGTTCTCCTGCATTCTTAGCCAACTGTCTTTGCACCCCAGCTAGTTCTTTTTCTGCTTTGTCAAGGTCAAAACTGTAATCATTCACTTTCTGCCGCAAATTTTCTATCAATTTTGCATCTCGGGCATTTCTGACAGGGGTTTCAGCTGCTATCTTCATTTTCTGAATTTGAGCTCGTAATGCCTCATTTTCTTTAGCCAATTGCTTTTTCTCACCCTCGTCTGCTGCTGACTGTACACTGTTTTCGAACTTGAGGTCTTGGACCTATTTTTCCAGCATGCTAATCTTTGCCCGGTACTCATTTTCTTTGGCCAACCAAGCCCAACGCTCTTGTGATGACTCAACAAACTCCTGAAGGTGGGGCCTTTTGGCCGGCCGTCCGAATGCCACATCCCTTCTGTACCAAGCCTGATAGTCCGGTGATACCTCTCCTTTATCTCGATCTCGGACACAAGTATTTGCCGCCAAATATTGACATTTGCTCCAAATCTAATGGCCTATAGCTTTAGGAAACTGGCCGTCAGGGCCAATCTCGACCACTTGTAAACTGAGATCATCATTCTTGGGTATTATTTGGCATTTCCCAAGCTGTCTCAACACCCAATAAGGAGTATAAGGTTGAATACTTTTAAGTGTCATTAGAAGAAAATGTGGCCGGGCTGCCGGCATATATACAACTTCATCAACGGGTAACCATCCGAATGTCCACTCAATTTGGCTAGCAATGGGGGACCTAAAATATGTTGTCCAACCTGTGAACCCTTGTGGCAGTTTGAACCCTTTAATCCTTGTGTGGAATTCTTCTATGCATGTTTTCTCTGGAGACCCGTAACTCAAGAATTGAGGACGATGACACAGATGCTCAATCATCCACATTTGTAATAACAAACTGCACCCCTCGAAGAAAGTTTCCCCAGCCTTGCAAGCCGTAAGAGCACGGAATATGTTAGCCAATATCATAGGTGCTAAAGTACTCTTCTCCTTGGTAATCAATGTGCTGACAATCCCGTCTACCTTTATATCAATATTCCCATCCTTTCTTGGAAATACCAATAACCCTAGAAAAGCTACCATAAAAGCAAAACGTCGATGTTCTTCCCATTTCTGACGATTTCCCTTGCTATATATTTTTCTTTCTAGGTTGTTAAATCCCCCAACGTGGCCATATCGTTGATATATGAAATTTAAAGTACAGAAACCGTCTACCAAATCTGGGTTGTCAACAAATCTAACTATCTTCAAAAAGTCCAGAATTCTGTGTACNCCTCTCAAGTGTGCCACAGGGTCACCATGACCGTCATAGAGATCGAATTTTGGCAATTTAAAGCCTGCCGGCAACTGCACTTCTGGAAATAAGCATAGATCTTTATAGGACACACTTACTTGCCCCTCGAGGCCTTGCATATTCCGGAAAGACTGTTCAAGACTTTTCACTTTACGAATCATTTCTGCTTGTTCGGGGTTTTTTGNGTATTTGTGCCTCAGAGGAACCTCATCCTTCCCAATATAGTATGCCACTTCCTCTAAGGTCGGGGTAAGCTCAAATTCAGAGAAATGAAACACATTATGAGCTGGGTCCCAACACGTGATTAATGCTCTGATAATATCCCCTCGGGGCGCAATGTCTAACAAACCGGTAAGTCCCTTCAGGTATTTCTTGACCTCATTTTGCCCTTCTTCGCCTAAATCATTCCACCACAGACGTAACTCCAAAGGAATTTTATGCATGCTTAAGAATGGTTCATTTCGAATCGTGCTTATCCTGCACATTTATTAAGCTTATTTAATCACTTATTATAACCTAAAAAGAAAAGGATAATATATATTTTTTCATAATTCTAATTTCCAAGAATAAAACCCGATTTTGCCGACACGGCCTTTCAGCACTTCCAAAGGAAGATTTTAAGGCTGTGGCCGCTAACATTGAGAAATGACTCAAAAATGGCTATTTTTGCATAAATAGCCTTCCGGTGCCCTTTTCGGGACATTCGGCTATTTTGACAAAAAGGCATCACTTGATTTATGACAAAATTTAAAATTTGATATTTTTGGCTATTTTTTGCAAAAGATGTGGTTGGACCCGTTAAGGGTTGCCTACGTATCACGCCCCGAAAGACGAGGATCAAACCAGCGTAGTTCGGTCAATTTATTTTTTAACCAAATCACTCCTTTTTTTTTCATTTCTAATTTTGGCAAAAATTGAATATCCAAACTATTTTTGAAGACAAAATTTTCTATTTTTATTGGCAAAACCAACTATATTTTTTTATTTTTTTTAAAACAAAACAAAAATAATGATTTTTATTTATTTTAATAACCCAAAAACAAATTACTAAAAATCAAAAATCCTTCTATTTTTAAATCCCTTCATAAAATTTCGGCAGAGTTTCGCCAGTATTTGGGTATCGGTTTTTTTCTAAGAATCCAACAATTATTAATTCTCTCTTTTTTTTTCTCTTTTTCTTTTTTTTAACCGGTCAGCATGATTGTCCGAGACAAATAAATGCAACACGTAATCATGATGGTCTTTTCATATTTGGTTACCTGTCCTAGACGGACCCAACCCCTGTGTTGAGTCCTCTAAGTCATACGTGATGCAAATAAACGTCCCTATTTCTAGNCATAAATCATGAACATACAGGGAAATCAGATATAAACAAATACAACAATTATTCCGAGCTCGAATTCTTAAACCCTGAACCGAAGTTCTGGATTTGGTTCCCCAGTAGAGTCGCCAGAGTTGTCACACCTCCTTTTTAATAACCAAAGTTTTAATACACCCCGTGAAGGGCATAACAAAAGGAGTTTTTCCACTTTAAGGACAATCGAAACGGGATTCATTTTTATTTAAAAATTCATAATCGCCACTTAGGAAATTTATGGTGTCTCAAGTCACCAGTTTGAATCCCGAATCGAGGAAGGGTTTGACTCTGTTTACAGTCTGCGATCCAGAAATCCGGATAAGGAATTCTGTTAACCCGGGAGAAGGTGTTAGGCACTCCCGAATTCCGTGGTTCTAGCACGGTCGGTCAAGTGTTGTATTTGATTATATCTGATTTCCGTACATATTCTATCTTTATGTGCTTTTATTAATAATCCGCTTTTATTATTGAAATTTTTTACAAGAATTGCAACATCATGAAAATGTATTTCAGACCACACCGTACCAGTACGCATGTGGCCTTTAACACATTTCGACTTCGTTGAGATTTGGATTTGGGTCACATAAATGTACACCCGTATTTAAGAAAGTAGTATTACTATAAATCGCGCCTAAAGCATCGACGTGTTAATTAACTTTGGGAAAGACTGTGAAATTATCTAAACAGTCCTTCCGATTCTAATATATATTTTTTAACAATTATTGAGGGCCCCGCAATTGTATATTTGATTTGGCGAGGCTCATCTCATTTTATTATTAAAGGTCACGCCTAAAGTGACTAAATTTTCTATTGGTTTTGTATCTAAAAGGAAAGAAAATCCTAGCTGATTATTTGAGAACTATTTGAACATTTTTTTTTATTATTTGAATCCTCATGTCTATTGGGCCTTGAAATTGGCCCAAAGAAGGGACAAAATACAATCATGCCTAAGGGGATCTGATATGGCCCAGCTAATATGAGCATGTAATATCAAAATTTGGGCCTATTAAGGCCATCCTGGCCCAAACTGGGTTGTTCATTTTTTGAACAATATTTTGAGCCCAAACGTTAATCATGCAACATTAAACAATTATCTGAATCTGGTTACCTATGAGTAATTACTAATTTTATGGAAAAATCTAAGAGATTACCCAAAGTTACAATTATTACTAGAAATTAACTAATGCAAGCATATTGATCGGGCTTACTGTTTCTAACTAACTTATTACTAAAACTTTACATATTAACTATCATTATGATCAGCTTTTAACTATTATTAACAATTGAAATTACATACTCAAATCTGTAAAATTGAAATACTGAAACGCTAAAGGATGAAGTATATGAAATGTTCATTATTTTTTTTTATTTTGTCAATTTATAATAATCACATTATTTCTATATAAAACTAAATAGTAGAACATTTTCTTCCGATTTGCAGAATGACTATAACATATTCAGAATCTAACAGTTATCTAATATTCTAAGTCCTAACAGTATTACTACAAGTACATCATAGGCAAAATATAGTAATAACAGTCCAAAAATTAGAAGTAAATTACAATTATACTATTCCTAATGAATACAAATAGTTCTAACTAAATTTACATAGATCAAATTCAATAAAAAAAAAGTAAAAGTAGAACTGAAATGGCCATAAACACTTTCATTTCATCTTCTTCAATTCAAAACTACATCAACAGTAATAGGAGTGTACCTGGAAACGAAGAAAAATCAATGAGATCTAGGTTGATTTGAACAAAACAAGGATCAGCAATCACTAATAGCAACAACAATCGATCAGCCTCAGCACAACATATTTAAACCACCGGCAAATAACAGATCAACAGAAAACCAGCGGATGATAGATCAAACCACAAATTAATACTCGACTTAATAAAATCCCAATTCAGCAGTATTTTGATCACCAAAACCAAGTAGAAGAGAAGCACAAACTTGAAAATTGAATTAGAACCAGTGAATCAGTGAATCAGTGACAAATTTTTTATGATTTTCAGTAATTTTCTAGGGTTTTGTATTAGGAAGAGATGTAGATCACAATTGGAGAAGATGAATGTTGTGATATTTGAGAAGTAATTTCAGATTGCCCCCCAAAAAAACCTGTTTAATGAGGCCAAATGAGGCCTATTTATAGAGTAGAAAGAGAGGGGAATTCAAATTTTATAAATTATCCCTAGTCATCCCTTTTATTGTAATTGGATCTTTATTTTTTATTAGTTGGACGATTTTTTCCCCCTTATTAATGCAGAATTACTCCTTTTCCCCTATCTAGAATGTTCTATTCCACTGTGTTTATCCTTCTACCCCCACCTCTAATTGGTATTCACTGAATTGCCCTTTTATATTGCCTATACTAACCCTACTTCCTAAGGCTTATTACACTTAACCCATTTTGTATCACCAAACTATCCCTGAATACAAATCCTATTTACCAAATGACTTTACTGCTTTTTACCCCTTTATCCCTTAGATTTGATTAGTTTTACGAAATTAGCCTAATACTAATTTTCAGAATTATCAAACAAACTGTAATCTAATCAGCTATAACCAATCGGACTAATCAAACTAACAATTTAATTCTAATAGCAAACTAATATCAAAACAAAATTATTTCTAATTAATGTGAGAATCAATTTAAGAACTCATGATAATCAGAATCGAACATTTCTAGAAACCAATAAAAAAATCTAATATTTAAACCCTAATTAATATCAATCTTAAACAGTCAACACAAAAAATTATCAAAGGCTATTAATTCCTATAAAATTATTCGTTAGGATTTTTATCTTTTTTTTTTTAGTTTCAAAACAGTATTAGTTTTAAACGAAGAAAATTTAAAAATAATAATCAAAAAGTATAAAATATCAAGAATCAGAGACGGAATAACACACATGCATACAAAAATAAAAGAGATTAACAGAAATAAAGAAAAAATTAAATACTTAGCTTTTTTCGTATTTTCCCGACAGTCTTGTTTTTGCTTTTCTCTTTTTCTTTTAAGGATTTATTTTTGGTACCCAGGAGGCCTTTTATGGCCTTTTCTTGAATTTTTATTTGCCGGCAGCCTTTGAATCTTAAGTTTAACCTTTTCAGTGGCTTTTAGGGGTTGAAAGTTTTAGAACGGGGCAAAGGGTGGTTAGAGGATACCACAGGGTGATTTTAGAGTGGTTTCAATGAAGTAGTGTTCGCCGGAACTAGGGTTCTAGTGACACTAAATTGAATATTCGAGAGGATCCAGGCTTATTCGAGGAAAACGGAATGGAGGGGTGTAAAGAGGAGGTTGAGGTGGTCAGGTGGTGTTAAGGGCGTAGTGGTTGGTGCCAATGGTGTCTCACGCCGGTAGGGTTCCGGCGGGGCTCTGGGAGAATTAAGGCTGCTAGGGTTTTTGAACGGGGGAAGAAGAAAATGAAATGATATAAGGGGTGTATCGTTTTGGTCATATTAAAAGACCACTTGTGATTCTGAACCGTTGGATTGGGAAAGTCAACGGTTGAGATCCTTTTGGATTCGAAACGGCACCGTTTGATTAAATGAAAGACCATCCTCAGCCGTTAGATCATCAGAGATCAATGGCCGTGATTAAATCCCAAGAAGCGACGTCGTTTAAATTATTATAGAGGTTAATCCCATCCGTTAGATTGATTATTTCAACGGCCTGGATTTATTCGACCAAAACGTGGTCGTTTGATGTGGAACTGGACAGACCGGGTGGGTATTATTTGGGCTTGGACGGATAACTTCTGATTTGGGTCATTAATTTGGCCCAATTAACAATTCTTTTGTATTTTTGTATTTTTACATTCATTTTCACTTTGTATTTTTTTATTATATTATTTTTGTATAATTATTTTTCTGTATTTTATTTTTCCTTTATATTTCTGTATTTTCTTTTCTTTTATATTTTGTATTTATTATTTCTGATTTTATTAAATTGTTAAACTAATTAACTTCTATTTTATGGTAATTTTTTAATTAAAGCACAAAATGCTATTTTTTATTTTTCTTTAAAATGAATTAATACTAAAATTATAAAATTAAACTCTTAATGTATATGCATGTTTTTGTATATTTTTTATGAATTATTATGTAACTATTTTACATAAAAATGACATCAATATAAAAAAAAAAAATTAAAAATCATTTTGTTTGTATTTTTGGGAATAATTTGCTTTGGGCAAAAATCACGTACTCACAGGATTTGTGACATTTGGTATAGGAAAACTCATTCCTTTTGGGAACTAAGTTTTGCATTTTTGAAAAGTTGCCACCTAATGATTTAAGGTGCATTAGGACACCTATAAGATTCACTGCTAAGCTTGTTTGATAACTAGAGATAGGGTAAGGGCTTGAAATTATCTCAGGGGGAAGGTGTTAGGCATCCCTCAGGATCCACTAGTGTGGTTCCCGGTCAGACAGTTTATTGTAAATTTTTGCGACTTAGCAAATAGACAAGTGTAGGCTCAAATAGTAGGGTATTTAAACTTAAACACATAAGAGTTAGAAAGAACAATTAAAAGAAGAGTTTTGAAAAGAAGTTTGCAAATAAAAAAGGGAAAGGGGTCCTAGGTTTATATATAATATGAATCACATCAATACGATATCCGATATGACACTTCTCAAAAGAGGGGATACATGTGGTATTCTCATACCGGTCATCATATCCATATCTACCCTTCCTGCCCCGTTAAGGTATTAAAGTGCGGATTGGTCTCGATCTCTATTGCATGCTATTACCCTCCCATTCATATCACTCCCCGAGGAACTTAGGACTAATATTCCTAGAGGGGAGGGATATTAGGCTGACTTTTGGTTTCAAAAGGTAAAAAATCAAAGGCGACATATAAAACACACAATAATGCACATTAGGGCAAAAACTTGTAAACAAATAAAGGCTCAGGTATACCTCCTCAAGTGAAACACATAAATAGCATGACCTAAGCATACATTTAGGGTCAGAATTTGAAAAATACTAAGGTAAGGAAATTCCAATTGCTGAGGCAGACTAGGTTGATAGATGACTCACTTAGGAAGTCCGAATCAGGCTTGCCTACTATTGTATTAGTCCTTAATTAACAAAGGTGAAATCGGGTTTTTAAAGTTTTTATCTCCTAAGGCTTGCCTAAGTGTTTGAGCGAGATCCTATGAATATATTATCTATCACTGATTCAGAAGTATAGCAATGCATTACAGTTTTTTTTAAAACCGAGCGATTCAAAGACTTATGGGTATATTTTCTAAACTGCGTTAATAAAAGAAAAACATGTTGTTTGAGACCAGTTTAAAACAGTGCGAGATACACTATTTTTACTTGGGCGGGTTTTAGACTATATAGGCAAGATATCTAGTGTTGCTTATTTTATTCCTATAGACATCATTTCTACAAAGGGGGTACTGATTTTAAACCTTTTAGACATGATATCTGATTTTAACGATTTAGATCCTAGGAACATGGTATCTAAATGTGACCATAACATGCAGAATTTAAGCATGTCCTATTCGTAGGTGCTCTAGATGCATCGTTAAATGTATAGTATTTAGGTCATATAGGAATACTTTCTAGATGTAATACATGCAGAATTTTAGTGAAAATAGGTCTTATATACATGGTATCTAAAATGAAGAATTTAACATGCACAACTTAAAACAACAAATCTTATAGGCATGATTTCTAAATTGCAGAATTAAAAATGCAGAGTTTAGGTCCTATAGACCTGATATCTACCCTTAAGCATGCTTAATTCCCAACCCTTTTCACTAGACAACCCCAATATTTATTACAAATTATTACGGACCCAGTAATGAATTACATCATAGAAAAAAAAGAAATTACAATAAGATGAGGCCATATTCCTAACTTCCTTTCTGAGTTATGGACCAAACCACTTCAAATGCCATTGTTTGAAAACCTTTCTCAGACTTCAGTGTGTCAAAGTTCCCTAAAGGTCTCAAGAGGACCCCGGGCAGTGCTCACACCCAAGTTGCATAACCAGATAGTGATGAGTGCAGCGTGGAAGGGCCAACCCTTATATGTTCAAGTTCAGAGGGAGCTCTTGGATCCCAAAGCAAGGCTGACACAAGAGGGGCAGAACCTAAGTCTAAGAGTAGAGTGGAAGTGTAGAAGCAGAGAGTTTTTAAAAATCTGGTTTGAGAATAGTAATAGGACAAAGGTAGTAGTTTGAAAATAGTAGTAGTAAACCCAAAGTAATACAGCATCAGCAATTGCACAAAGGGGTAGGGGTTTGGGAATACATTGCAAGTGGTATATGACCCTAAGAGGGGGTCAAATTTGGATATGCACAACAATAAGTGATGTTGGCATGCCCTTAAACCAACCAGAAGACATAGCACATAGAGAGGATCAGGTTTGGGTCATGCACAGTAATGTCTAATGCTGACATGCCCTGAAACCAACCAAAGAATACAAACAAACATGGGATATGGGGTTTTGGGATTCATAAGTCATAATAATTGACTAGCATAATTCATACATAGGGGAAACATTAATTCAGAAGGGAAAGGGACAGATTACAACATACTTAATAATGGAATTTGATTAAACTCAAGCAGGAAACAGGCAAGAGTGCAAGAAATAGTGAAGAAACATGTTGTTGTTGATGCTAAAGATTAATTAGAACATACTAGTAAAGAAGCAAATGTATAAAGAAAGAAAGCAAATTTCCCACAGTCTAGCATTGGCTTTCAGCTAGCTACACAAGGCACCAATAAAAGTAGTAATAGAGAAAAGAGAGAGATTTTAGTGGAATGTGTGTTCTGGACTCAAGTATTTTATTCCTTGTGTTCGTGTCTTTGAAAGAAGAGGTGTGCAAGGTATTTATAGTCTTTTGAAAATGTGTGAGAGGTAAGGTAATAAGTAAAGTTTCAATACAAATATGGAAATAATCACAATCAGAATCAATTAGCCAAGTGAATCCCTTTTAATTAAGAGATCACTTGTTTAATGGGCAGTGACAAGCTAAAAATAAGGAAAGAAAATCAGTTTATAAGCAGAATGATTGTTTCCATAAAAGGAGTAGTAAAACCATTCAGTAAGTAATCAAGTCTAAGTAAAGAAATATACTTATTTTGGAAAAGGGATTCAGTAAGGCAGAATAAGGAAAAGAATCAATTAATTTTAACAGGTGAGTGAAATTAGAGTTTCATAAAAGAAAGGCCTTGAACTCAGTAACAAGATTGAAGGTCAATAAAAGAAGGAAACTCGGCATATAAATAGAGTGCACAAACACTAGACATGCGAGGCCAAACCTATTGGCAAGAGAAACATCATGCAATAGTAGCACAAAGTTCAGTAGATAGCAAATATTCAAAACAAGATAGTCCAGTGGGTCGAGTCAATAGTGAAAAAAAATAAAGTATCAGAACATGTAAAAGTTTCACAGCAGCAGGTGAGGAACCCCCTTAAAAAGATTATGGTTTCAGGCACAGTAATGTTTAAAGATAATAGAAACCCAGAATCAGAGGAATCACATAATGGAAACGGAGATTCTGAAACAAGGAACTTCAAATCGAGTCAGGTATTTAACGAACAGTTTTAGACCCAAAGACATAGGATTTTCAACAATAGAATAGCGTAAAAGATGATAAGCACTCGTCTAACAAACGACCACATATATTAGGGTTTTCAGCATGCTAACTCAAATAGAAGAACAACACGAGCAAAAATAGCAAAACATGTGAAAAATCAGAGAAGAGATTTGAAATAACTTAATAGAAAAACCCTAATTGGAAAATATAAAGAGTTTTGAAATAAATGTTTAAAGAAACTTCGAGAAAATATGCTTAGAAGTTCAAAGCAAGCATAGATCTAAAGCAGTTCTGAAAGAAATCGAAAGAACCTTAGAGATTAGGGTTTCAAACGAACCCAAAAATAACGAGAAAAGCCTTAAAAGTTATCGATCTAACCAAGAGAGTCAAAGGTCTGACTCTAACGGCCATGGCTGGCCGGAAAAAGGTCAAACATGACCGGAGAAGGGCCATGAACTAAAATCGAACGAAGTTTGACCAGAGTTATTCATAGTCTGGCCTTGAAACCATCCGGGTATGGGTAGGTTTAATTGGGTTAGGGGTCGGGTATGAATGAATTTGGGCCGGGGTAATTGGGTTTGAATTGGGGTAGAATTTAGGCTATGATTGAAGTGAAATCTGGCTAGATTTTAAATAGCCATTTTTTTCTTTTTGTTTTATAAAAAATAGTAAATTAAATCCTGGAAAATAAATTGAAGTTACTAAAACGATTTATAACATATATTCATCAGTTTGAAATACCGGACTTAATTTTATAAATATAAACGCAATTAAATCTTAAAAGAGGCTAATATTGCAATTTTATGCAATTTAGCTTTAAACATACTAAATAATTGTGTGAAAATGTAAAAAATTATGTTAGCTATATTTTGGAATAAATATGAGATTCCAATAAATGAATCACCAAAATAATAATTTTAGGAACTATTATTGGTTTTTTATGAATAAAATAGGGAAATAAATTGGTTTTAAAAGTCTTTAAAAATTATGAAAAATTAATAAATTATTTGGGAATACTTATATATGCATACATATGCTATTTTAAAAGTATTTTGCATATAAAAATATATAGGAAAAATTTGGGTATCAACAGCTGCCCCTCTTTACACAGGAAGGACGAAAGAGTTGTCAGGTAAAATATGATGGCCAATTTTGATCGAGCGGAACAGTTTGGAGAGATTTTGGCCGCACCCAGGCTTCTAAGTTGCCTACATATCCCTGGTTTTACAAGAATCAGACCATATGTAGTTCTACATCCATCGGCGGAGTATGCCGATGGAGATTTTTCAAGAACATGCGCAGTATCCAGGATGGGGTGAATGGTTAAGGTGTGATATGGCTGCGAGAACTGGAGCGGGATCGCTCCTACCGAGATGGTTGTTGATTTCCGCTTTACCTGCAAATAAGCAATAAAAGCATATATTGTGTGTAAATAAAAACGTGATGCACATTCCCGTCCGGACCATGAATGTTGTCTTCGGACGATGAGAATGATCTCCTTAGACCATGACGTCCTAGGCCATGAAGCGTGCAATAAAGGATTTGTGGGCCATGATATGATGCTCTCGGTCTATGAGGATGGTGCCTCCGAACCATTATGCCTTTGAATAATTATATGCGAAAAAATAAAAAAGGGGTCCTTAGGCCATGGCATGGTGTTCTCAGGACATGAAAATGGTGCCTCCAAACGATGACAATGCGAAAATGCAGATGGAGATAACGTTTTGTCTCGGAAGGCAAAATGGTAGCCTTATGCAATGCAAAAATACATACGGAGATAACGTTTATTCTCGGAAGGCAGAATAGTAGCCTTATGCAAGAAATAAAATGGCAAATGGTAATAGAGCTTTCTTAGCTGATAGAAAATTGCGATATTGTGACTGCTGGGGATATTGTGACACACAGAATGTCACTACTGTGTATGGATAGAAAATGTTGGTAAGAGTTGTATTCCTGAACAATGTTTGTCTCTTGAGTATATAGTATGTTTGATGATTACGCAATCCAAGTGCCTGCATCCAAAGAAAAATCGTGATTTTTGTAAAGGGGGGAGGTTAGTTCGTATCCCCCGCTGGCTTTGCTTTACCTGATTGGCTCTCATCTGGTAATACTGTATGTATCATTGGTGTAGCATTTCCAAACAAAGCAATTTCAGTAGTAAACATGCACGGTTTCGTCAAAATATGACATAAGTATATAATTAGGAATAACTTTTATATGAACCAATGACTGTGACGTGGTTCAGGACATCACAACCTCTCTTGCTACGGAATTTTGAGCGTCCTCCTCAAAATTTTACTCCAGTTTAATGGGTTGTTTTCTGATTGTTGCTTGTGACGATCAGCTGAAACCACTTCGAAATTTTGAGGATCCTCCTCAAAATTCCGCCCCAATTTCCAATTGCGGGGGGAGTGGGGGGAGAAAATGAAATTTTTATTGAATTGTGACCGATCCCATAGGGCTACCTATGTATCCCCTATCAAACGGGAATCAGGTCAGGCGTAGTTCAAATTACATTGATGAGGAAATCATGAAAAATATACAGAGTAACGCTTGACTGCGTCTGAATTTATTGGCGTTGGACAAAATTCTCCGTCCATTTCTGCAAGTATGAAGGATTCTACTGTCAGAACCCAATGAACCATGTATGGACCCTTCTAGTTGGAAATGAACTTCCCTTTGGCTTCATCTTGATGCGGAACATTTTTCTTTAACACCAGCTGCCCTAGTGTGAACTGTCTCGACTTGACTCTTTTATTGAAGGCTCTAGACATTCTGTTCTGATAGAGTTGACCATGGGAAATTGCATTCATTCTCTTTCCATCTATAAGGGCTAGATGCGCATAATGACTTTTCACCCACTCTACGCCGTCGAGCTCAGCTTCCTATATGATCCGTAGGGAAGAAATTTCTACCTCAGCGGGAATGACTGCCTCTGTACCATAAACTAACATATAGGGGGTTTCCCCGATTAACGTGCAGATTGTTGTGCGATATCCCAGTAAAGCAAATGATAATTTCTCGTTCTGCTATTTATGCTTCTGTATCATTTTCCTCAATATCTTCTTGATACTCTTATTGGCGGCTTCTACAGCTCCATTCATCTGAGGTCTGTAGGTTGTGGAATTCTTGTGTTTGATCCTAAAGGTTTCACACATAGCTTTCATCAAGTCGCTGTTGAGGTTGGAGACATTATTAGTAATGATTGACTATGGAATCCCGAATCAACAAACAATGCGGTAGCGGACAAAGTCTGCCACGACCTTCTTAGTCACTGCTCTGTAAGATGCCACCTAGACCCATTTGGTGAAATAGTCGATTGCTACTACGATAAACCTGTGTCCATTGGAAGCGGCTGGCTCGATTGGTCGAATAACATCAATTCCCCAAGCGGCGAACGGCCAAGGTGAGCTTGTTGCATTAAGCTCGTTTGGAGGTACCTTTATCATGTCTGAATGTATCTGACAACGTTGACATTTCCGGACATACTGGATGCAGTCTGTTTCCATAGTCATCCAAAAGTAACCAGCTCAGAGTATCTTCTTTGCTAAGACAAAATGGTTTATATGCGGACTGCAAGTCCCAGCGTGAATTTCCTTTAGTAGCTTGGACGCTTCCTTTCCATCGACACACCTTAACAATCCCAAATCAGGAGTCCTCATATACATGATTCCTCCACTTTGAAAGAAATTATTGGAAAATCTCCAAAGTGTGCGTTTCTGAGTAGGATTTGCAAGCTCCGGGTACTCTCCTTTTGCCAAATATTCCTTGATATCATGAAACCAAGGCTTTCCACATGCTTTTTCTTCGACATGGGCACAATAAGCTTGCTGATCGTAAATCTTCACTGGGATGGGATCGATAAAGTTTTTGTCTAGATGTTGTATCATAAATGACAGGGTAGCCAATGCATTGGCTAACTCATTCTGGACTCTAGGAACATGTCGGAACTCTGTCTTCGCGAACCTTTTCCTCAATTCCTGTACATGATGCAGATATGGGAGTATCTTTGGAGTTCTTGGTTGCCCATTCTTCACGCACCTGATGTATGAGTAGGTCCGAATCTCCAATCACTAGCAATTCTTGAATGTTCATGCCAATGGCCATTTTGAGTCCTAGGATGCAAGCTTCATACTTGGTCATGTTGTTGGTGCATAGGAACATGAGTTTGGCAGACACCGGATAGTGCTGACCGGCTTCCGATACTAGGACTGCTCCTACGCCAACTCCTTTGAAGTTTGCCGCTCCATCGAAAAACATTCTCCAACCATCGTAGGATTCTGCAATGTCTTCTCCTATGAATGATACCTCTTCATCAGGAAATAATGTTTTCAGGGGTTTATATTCCCCATCTACAGGATTTTCAGCAAGGTGATTTGCTAGTGCCTATCCTTTGATCTCTTTCTGAGTTACGTAGCCAATGTCAAAGTCACTCAGTATGATTTGCCACTTGGTTAGCTTGCTAGTGGGCATGGGCTTCTGAAAGATGTACTTTATATGAGATATGTAGTATAGGCATAGAAGTAGTGCCTCAACTTCTGAGCTACCCAAGTCAAAGCATAATAGGTGTGCTCTAAGAGAGAATATCGGGCCTCATACGGGGTGAACTTCTTACTGAGGTAATAGATGGCCTGCTCTTTCCTCCCTGTTTCATCATGCTACCCAGAACGCAACCGAAGGCTCCATCCAATACGGTAAGGTAGAGTAATATAGGTCTACCTGGCTTAGGCGGGACTAAGACTGGTGGTGTTGATAGTTATTCCTTGATTCTTTCAAAGAATTTTTGGCAATCATCAGTCCATTTGGTAGCGGCGTCCTTCTTCAACATCATAAAGAAAGGCTCGCAAATATCTGTAGACTGTGCTATGAACCGGTTGTGTAGTTGAGTCTTCCCAAGAAACTCATCATGTCCTTCTTGTTCCTTAGTGGTGATAGTTCTTGAATGGCTTTGACTTTTGATGGATCCAATTCTATTCCTCGGTGACTCACAATAAACCTAAGTAATTTTCCAGCAGGAATGCCAAATGCGCACTTCGCAGCATTCAGTTTTAGGTCATACCTCTGTAATCTGTTGAAGAACATCCTCAAATCTCCCATGTGATTAGTAGCATTCTTGGACATGATGATAACGTCATCCATATATACCTCTATCTATTTGTGTATTATATCATGGAAAATGGTAGTCATGGCCCTCATGTAGGTGGCCCCTGCATTCTTTAACCCAAACGACATCATCTTGTAACAGTACATTCCCCGCGGCGTAATAAAAGCCATTTTCTCATCATCTTCTTCATCCATCCACATCTAATGATAACCAACAAAACAATCCACAAATGATTGCAACTCATTCTTGGCGCAATTTTCTATCACGACGTGTATATTCGGCAAAGGGAAGTCGTCTTTCGGACTGGCCTGGTTGAGATCCCGGTAGTCGACATAGACTCTGACCTTCCCATCCTTCTTTGGTACTAGCATGATGTTGTCTAGCCATGTTGGGTATTCTATTCCCTAAGAACCTTAGCTTTGACCTGCTTAATAACTTCTTCCTTGATTTTCAAACTCATATCAGGTTTGAAATTTTTGAGCTTTTGCTTTGCTGGCAGACATGTTGGATTGGTTAGAAGTTTGTGAGCCAAAATAAATGTACTCAGACCAGTCATTTCACCGTATGACCAGGCGAATATGTCATCATATTCCCTTAGATTATGTGTATTCCTTCTTTTTTGACAGCGATAAGTGAACACTGATTCGGGTTTCTTTGACATTTTTTGTATCTCCCAAGATAACAACTTCTGTCTTGTCGAGGTTGGACTTAGGTCTGTTCTCAAAATTCTCAACTTCTTTACCAATATATTCGGGTATGTCATCTTCCTCTGAATCTATGTCCGCTTGTTGCATTGTCTCATTGCATGTCACAGTTATTGGTTCATAAAGATAAGTAATAGTAATGTTGTATAAGTAAAGTAGTGAGAGAAAACTAATAATGAGTGTTGATTTATAGGAAAAATCAAAATGTTTTAATGAATTTCATAATCGTTTTGAACATTGGAGATCTGATTGCGGGAATTGAAAATATGCAAAAAAATAAAATCTTTTATTAAATAAAATAATGCTTGTTTTAGCCTTGCTACCCCGAGGTTCGTCAGGCTCTGGTTGTCTTGATCGTCCAGTTATTGAGGCTATCCCCTCTGCTCAAAGACTGTATGGAAGGATCTTCCTCCCCATTCCTCCTCGAGAACAGACACAACAGTCCATGTCATTATCTTCTAAGAACAAGTTGTTCACCGCTGCCAGTGCTTTTTCTTCATCTGTCCCATAAATAATATTGACCGGTTGGAAGGTCTGCTCCAGATGTGTTATTGGCTGCTCCAGTGGATAGTAAGGACCGTGGCATGGTGGAGACCAGTTGTTGAATTCTTCCCTGGTGTACTTATATCCCAGAACAAAAGCAGTTCCATGTTTCTTGAGTTTTATGGGCTTAGCAATTCCTTGGAGGCTCTTGTAGAGCCCCTTGCCAGGTTCGTACCCACTCCAAATTAGTATACTTTCAATTTTGTTATCCCACCATTTATCTTTGTCAACAACGTTTACACGTTCAATGTGGTGATAAGTCCCCCCACCTAGCTTCTTTCTTCCTTTGATTGACGGAATGGTATGGCGTTTGTATATAGGGTTAGTCTCATCACCGTGAATGATCACCTCTTGATGATTCTATTCTAATTTTACTGCCTGATGCAGTGTTGATGCTAGGCCCCAGAGACATGGATCCATGGCCGTCCCAATAGCAGATTGTAAGATGTTGGCACATCTATTACCTGAAAATCAACATCGAACCAGGTTGCCCCATTTGCATGCAGAGACTGATTTCCCTAATAGTGGACCTCTGTGAGCCATCGAAAGCTTTCACATTGATTGCTTCGTCCTTTATCTCATGCAGTCCTATACCTAACTTATTGAGTGTTACTAGTGAAGAAATGTTGAGACTTTAACCCCCGTCGATCAGGATCCTAGTGATGAAGTAGTCCTCGCATTGCACAGTGATATGAAGAGCATTGTTGTGTGCCTCAGAATTTTGTAGCAAAACAAGAATGAAGATTTGCGCCGGCATTTTGTTCAACTGATCGATGACCGAGTATTCCTTGGCCTGTATCTTTCTCCAAAGATCGTTTGGACCTATCTCAATAATGGGTGGCCAGTTAAAGGAATGCTTGCTTGACTCGGAAAGGTGTTCTGGGGTATAAACCCTACCAGTTCTCGTCATACCCTGTTCCGCAATAGTTTCTTCAATCCTAACCTTGCCTTTCCTCCTTGCCTCGGCGGTATAGTCCTTTGGTATAGCCTTTGTATGGAATGGCATCATGGTCGACAAAGCCACTGGGATCGGCGTGGATATCCTTATTCTGAACGGAGCCTATGCTTTGGGTGGTAAAACTGCAACTTCAAATGGTATGGGTGCATTTGCCGGGGACCAAAATCCGACCTCAATTGGCCCTGGTGTCTTTGCAGGCAATGTTGCTTAAAACTTAAGTGACACAGAAATATTTACCTTGTCGTCGCTAGATGGCTGAATCTGGACTA
This sequence comes from Nicotiana glauca, assembly GCA_026770625.1. Lineage (NCBI taxonomy): Eukaryota > Viridiplantae > Streptophyta > Magnoliopsida > Solanales > Solanaceae > Nicotiana > Nicotiana glauca. The sequence goes on along the minus strand of MU765442.1, from coordinate 8,336 downwards.
TGATTGGATTAAGAATAACTATTAGCTTCTTTGGGTCATCACCTTCTATGATCAACCCTATTGATCCCTCGGGATCCCAATCATCCTCTATTTAAATCATGTGAATGCCTCCACCCTTATGGTCTGGCATGGGGTTATTGCAGACATTTGGAGCGGGTTCCTTTGCCACATAATCTTGTTATCAATTAAAGTCTAGATCTTATCTTTCAAGGAACAACATTCATCAATGGTGTGCCCCTTCATACCGGTGTGGTATTCACAGGATTTCTTTGGGTACCCACTGAGAAGGGTTCTCAGGAGTTGCAGCAGGGATGGGAGTAATATAAGCAATAGCTTTTATTCTCTTGTACAACTGGTCAATAGGTTCGGTGATGGTTGTATACTATTTTGGGGGTCTGCGATCGAAATTTGGTCGAGGTCTAGGTAAGTTTTGGCGTGAAGGGGGTGATTGATAGTGGGATGGTTGAGTATTGTAGTTTGGCAGACATGTGCGTGTTGGGAATATCTGGGTGAAGTAGGCTGATATGTGGGTGGTGGAGGTGATTGATAAGCAGGTGGTGGAGCTTGGTATGCGGGTGATGGTGCTTGGTAGTTCGAAGTTGGTTGATATGTCAGTGGAGGTATTGGGTAAGTTTGGTATTTTATAAGAGATTTGGTTCTCTGTGCAACCATTACGGCCCCCTACGTCCCTTTGCTTGGACACACCACCGGACTGTAAGGCCTTATTCGTAGCTTGCAAGGCCTCAAAGTTTGTAACCAAACTGCTTTTGATGCCCTCTTCGATCCTTTCACCCAGCATGATAATGTCAGAAAATTTGTGGCTCTCAATCATCATTAGCCTTTCATAATATTGCGGGTCCTGAGCCCGAACTAATTATTTGTTCATCTGTTCCTCCTCCAAGGTAGGTCTGACCTTAGCAGCTTCGGACCTCCAGCGAGTAGCATACTATAGAAATATTTCCGTGGGCTTCTTTTTTAGATTCTGAATATAGAACACATCCGACGCATTCTCTATGTTGAACCTGAAGCTGTCCATAAAGTCGGACGCCATGCCTAGTCAGTTTGACCACTTCTTCAGATCTTGGCTAATGTACCAAGACAAAGAATCTCCCTTCAAACTCCTCATGAATAACTTCATGCAGATTCTTTTGTCTTTCCCTACTCTAAGCAACTAGTCACAGTACGTGCTCAAATGAACCCTTAGATCTCATGTACCATCAAACATTTCAAACTTTGGAGGTTTGTACCCCTCGGGCAGTTTAACATCGAGCTGTATGTAAAGATCTTCATACTTCATCCCCTCAATTCCCTTGCGTCCTTCAATGCCTTGAATCCGGCTAGTCAATTTCTTAAGTTCCTCAGCCATATTCCTTATGAGAAACGCTTTATCATCAGTCCCGGGTTTGCTTGAGATGGGTTGGGTGGAGTGTGGCATGGTCTCCATGTAGATGGGGGTTGTTACGGTGAGTGTGAAAGTGGTCATTTATGGAGTTTTGGAGTTCTAGGATGAGCAGCAGGGTATTGTTTGGGGTATGGCAGGTACTGCACTGGGACTTTTGTGGAATAGTGTGAGGAGCGGGATGATTCTATTGCTTTGGGATGTTTTGAGGTGGTGTAGGGTTTTGAGTAATTATAAAGGTGATATCCGGGGTGCTGAGGAAAATGAAAAGCTTGCCAGATTCTGAACCTAATCGATTTCTTCCTGGAATTTCAGCAATTTTTGTTCAAGTTGGGATACATTTTCCTTAGGAACCTGAGTACCATGACCATTAATAGCCTCTACCCGTTGAGTTGCATTCTCCTTTCTGACGTTGTTCAAGTCTTCCATCTTGCCCTTGTTCTTGTTTTTGACTGGACTGAAATGATGAGTGGGTGGAGGGCCCTTGGATCTCGTGGAATATGATGATGTCGCTAGAGTGCACGAACTAACCTTTGGGGAGAGGAATAATAAGACAAAAGTAATAACAAAAGGTAACAAGTTAGTGAGGATTATAATAAGGGTTGCAATATTTAAACACATAGTGCAAGAATGTGAATCGTGTCCTGATTTGGGTAACCTCTTTGTGGCCGAGGTAGGCCTAGGGACAAATTGATTTGGAGAACTTAAGATGCTACATGCCTCATTTTATTGATGAAAAGTATACGAATACCCAAATTGACTCTAAATAAACAAGAAATAAAAAATCACTAATGGCTATTGGCCTTATTACATTTTATAAAGCGAAAAGAAAAACTCATATCTATTTGGTCCCAGAATGACCTTCCCCAGATTCGGCATCCTTGGCTCCGTCGAACAGCTTTCCTAACTCACGATGTCCCATCAATATGTAGGCTCTGGCAAGATTTCCACCTTCATTTCCTTCGTCATTTTTGCAGTCTTCGACCCTCTTGAGAAACTTTCTTTCCAATTCAACTATGCCTCGCTCCAAGTATCCCAGTCGCTTATTGGCACTAACAGCCATGTCCTTCCATTCCTCAATCAGTTTCTGGTTGGCCTCTTCTATCTTGCGATGTACCACTCTCGCATTCACGGATCCTTTTGCATAACTAGTTGTATTTGACATGCGCCTCGGCCTTCTCATCTATAATTCTGTGACCTCGAAGAAACCCAAGCTGGCCTAGACCATCGTGATTATCCTCCAACCAGCCTGAATAGTAGGGAGCACAACTAGTGTGGTATCTTTCTAGCTCAATGTTATCCCTCCCCATGACGATCTTGCAGTGCCACATATGCTGAGCCTGGCACTTGTAAGGGCTATCATCATCCTGGAAGTCGGCCCGAAAGTGACTCATCTTATCGACCCTGGGTGCAACCTGCTTCCTACCAGCTTTTCTCACAACCCGGAGAGGAACGTAAGGGTATGTTCCTCTCAAACTGATCAATATCAGAAAAGGTGCATCTATGGATCGGGCGATGAATTCCTCTGTAGGAAACCATTCGAACATCCAGTGTACCCGGTCCTCAGTTATATTATCAAATAGCTTTACCCATCCTTTGGCATCTTCTGGCTGGGCGAACATATTGGGCATGTAATTCATTCGCCTCGGATGATGGAAAGTGATATGATCATCCCAGTCACTTCGCTGAATCTCTTGTTGGTATTTACTCATTTGGAGATGCTCTATGAGCTAGAGATGAAGTAGAAAATTACATCCTTTGAAGTGTTTGGCTCCTTGGTGACACTTCTCCGAGGCTCGGTATATTTCCGCAATGATCATGGGCACAATGCTGAAAGGATGCCCACCAATTCCTTCCATTAAGATCTTAGTTACCATAGCCAGCCTGGTATGGATTCTTTCTTTCTTCATTGGAAACACGATCAACCCCAGGAAACAAAATATGAATACAAAGACCCTTCGATGAATATGCCCTAATGATATGATGGCAAAATCATCAGGATAGGTACGGTAGGATTTGATGTGACCGTACCTCTCATACAAATAGTCAAAAGGGATGTAGGATTCTTTCAAACATGTCAGTTTTGAATTCTTCTTAAAACCCATAATTTTGAGGGAGCCCCTTCCCCTGCGGTTCTCAGGCATTAACAAACCCGGAGTTTCCCACACTATACCGGCCAATCCTCCTATCTCTTCTAGCAAGGGTGTCATTTTAATGTCCCCGACGTGGAATACAGTCCTCTCTCAATCCCATAACAATGTAACAACATCTATGATCTTGTTTTTGGGTTTGATCTCTAGGAGAGAAGGTAGATTGCCCAGATATTTTCGGACAAGAGTTTGATAACTAGAGTGAAGATCCTCCCACCAACTTAGCAATCATGGGTGGATGTTGGTGACTATGCCGAATCTAGGGACTTCGTGTCTCATTTCTACAAGATAAATAAGGTTAGGCCCTTACCCTTACCAGACTCGACTATTTAATACTAACAATTAGCATGAATCATGTAGTTCTCCAAATAAATGCACATAACATGGTGACATTTTTTTAGATTTAGGGAAACCCAGTGGACTTTGGACAAGGCTATCTTAAAGGGTCATTTCTATGGGGTTTTAGATTGGTAGCCTTGAACGGACAACTTAAGGGGGAAAGGCGTGGAACCGTTGACTGCACCGCTGATCTACTATTTTTACCGCAAATATTACTTTTCCGGATTTAGGGAGTAATAATATAGGAAGAGCGCAACCACTCATTATAAGCGTTGCTATGATATTCATTTGGCACGAGTGGAGTATGATGTTGAGTATGATTATGCAATAATTAAAAGCTTGTTGGCATGTATTTGCACGTTGAAAAAGCGATAAATATAACAATTTCATAATTTAAAGCGATAATAAAGGGAATAAACGAAGAAGATAAGTCAGTTTTGCAATTGAAAAAGAAATTGAATACTTAAAGGAATTAAACAAGTAATTGCACATAAGGGAGGGTACAAATTCATAATAACAATCTGAAGTGGCAAAAGCCTATATTCACCAGCAGAGTCGCCATGCTGTCGCACACTCTTTTTCCCTCTTATGTGCAATCGGGAGGTTGGGTTTGTGACATTTGGTATGGGACAACACATTCCTTTTGGGAAATGGGTTTTGCATTTTTGAAGATTCGCCACCTAATGAATTAAGGTGCATTAGCATACCTGTGAGATTCACTCTTAAGCTTGTTTGATAACTAGAGATAGGGTAAGGGCTTGAAATTATCCCAAGGGGAAGGTGTTAGGAACTCCTCAGGATCCACTAGTATGGTTCCCAACTTGACAGTTTATTGTGAATTTGTGCAACTTAGCAAATAGACAAGTATATGCTCAAATAGTAGGGGATTTAAACTTAAACACATAAGAGTTAGAAAGAACAATTAAAAGAAGAGTTTTGAAAAGAATTTTGCAAATAAAAAAGGGAAAGGGGTCCTAGGTTTATATATAATATATATCACATCAATGCGATACCCGGTATGACACTTCTCAAAAGAGGGGATGCACGTGGTATTAGCGCAATAGTCATCATATCTATATCTACCCTTCCCACCCTATTATGTTATTAAATGCTTATTGGTCTCGATGTTTATTGCATGCGATTACCCATCCCATTCCTATTAGTCCTGGAGGAACTTATGACTACTATTCCCAGAGGGGAGGGTTATTAGGTTGACTTTTGATTTGAGAAGGTAAACAATCTAAGGCGATATATAAAACACACAATACTGCACATTAGGGGAAAAGCATGTCAACAAATAAAGGCTCATGTATACCTCCTCAAGTGAAATACATAAATAGCATGACTTAAGCATAAATTTAGTGTCTATGTTTAAAAAATACAAAGGTAATGGAATTTCAATTGCAGAGGCAGACTAGTTTGATACATGACTCACATAGGAAGTTCGAATCCGGCTTGCCTGCTGGTTGTATCAGTCCTTAATTAACGAAGACGAAATCGGTTTTTTAAGGTTGTTATCACCTAAGGCTTGCCTAAGTGTTTGAGCGAGATCCTATGAACATGATATCTATTACTGATTCAGAAGTATAGCAAAACAGTACAGTTTTTTTTTTAAAAATCGAGCGATTCAAAGTTTTATGGGCATATTTTGTACACTGCATTGAAAAATAAAAACAGGTTGTTTGAGACCAGTTTAAAACAGTACGAAATACACTACTTTTACTTGGCCGGGTTTTAGACCCTATATGCAAGATATCTAGTGTTGCTTATTTTATTCCTATAGACATGATTTATATGAAGGGGGTTACTAATTTTTAACCTTATGGACATGATATCTGATTTTAACCATTTAGATCCTAGGAACATGGTATCTAAATGTGACCATAACATGCATAATTTAAGCAAGTCCTATAGGCAGGTGTTCCAGATGCAACGTTAAATATGCAGTATGTAGGTCCTATAGGCATACTTTCTAGATATAGAACATGCAGAATTTTAGTGAGAACAGGTCTTATAGACATGGAATCTAAAATGCAAAATTAAGCATGCATAATTTAAAACAACAGATATTATAGGCATGATTTCCACTGTGGCCATTTTTAGTTCCTATAGACATGATTTCTAAATTGCAGAATTAAACATGCAGAATTAAACATGCAGAATTTTAGGTCCTATAGACGTGATATCTACACTTAAGCATGAATAATTCCCAACCCTTTTCACTAGCCAACCGCAATGTTTATTACAAATTATTACGGACCCAGTAATGAATTACATCATAGAAAGAAAAAAAAAGAAATTACAATCAGAGGAGGCCAGATTCCTAAGTTCCTTTATGAGTTATGGAACAAACCAATTCAAATGCCATTATTACAAAGCCTTTCTCAGACTTGAGTGTATCAAAGTTCACTAAGGGACTCTAGAGGACCCCGGGCAGTGCTCACATCCAAGTTGCATAACCAGATAGAGATGAGTGCAGTTTGGAAGGGCCAACCCTTATGTGTCCAAGTTCAGAGGAAGCTCATAGATTACAAGGCAACGCTCACACAAGAGGGGTAGAACCTACGTCTAAAAGTAGAGTGAAAGTGCAGAAGCAGAGAGTTGTTTAAAAACTGGATTGAGAATAGTAAAAGGACAAGGGTAGTAGTTTGAAAATTAGTAGTAGTAAAGCCAAAGTCATGCAGCATCAGCAATTGCACAAAGGGGCAGGGGTTTGGGAATCCATTGCAGGTGGTATATGACCCTAAGAGGGGGTCAAATCTGGACATGCACAGCAATAAGAGATGCTGGCATGCCCTTAAACCAACCAGAAGACACAGCACAGAGAGAGGATCAGGTTTGGGTCATGCACAACAATGTCTAGTGTTGACATGCCCTCAAACCAACCAAAGAATACAAACACAGGGGATATGGGGGTTTGGGATTCATAAGTCTTAATAAGTGACTAGTATAATTCATACATAGGGGAAACATTAATTCAGAAAGGAAAGGGATAGATTACAACATACTTAATAATTGAATTTGATTAAACACAAGGACGAAACATGCAAGAGTACAAGAAATAGTAAAGAAACATGTTGGTATTGATGCTGAAGATTAATTTGAACATACCAGTAGAAAAGCAAATGCAGAAATAAAGTTATTAATTTCCCACAATCTAGCCTTGGCTTTCTGTCGGCTAGAAAAGACAGCAATACAAGTAGTAACAAGGAAAAGAGAGAGATCTTAGTGGAGTGTGTGTTCTGAACTTAAGTATTTTATTCCTTGTGTTCGTGTCTTTGAAAGAAGAGGGGTGCAGGGTATTTATAGCCTTTTGAAAACGTGTGAGAAGTAAGGTAATAAGTAAAGTTTCAATACAAATATGGAAATAATCACAATCAGAATCAATTAACCAAGTGAAACCCCTTTAATTAAGAAATCACTTGATATAACGGGAAGTGACAAGCTAAAAATATGGAAAGAAAATCAGTTTGTAAGGAGAATAATTATTGCCATAAAAGGAGTAGTAAAACCATTGAGTAAGTACAGAAATATACTTATTTTGGAAAAGGGATTCAGTAAGGCAGAATAAGGAAAAGAACCAATTAATTTTAACAGGGGAGTGAAATTAGAGTTTCATAAAAAAGGTTTTGAACTTAGTCACAAGATTGAAGGTCAATCAAAGAAGGAAACTCTGCATATAAATAGAGTGCACAAACACTACACATTTGAGGCCAAAGCTATTGGCAAGAGAAACGACATCCAATAGTAGCACAAAGTTCAATAGATAGCAAACATTCAAAACATGATAGTCCAGTAGGTCAAATCATATTGAGTCAATAGTGAAGAAAAATAGAGTATCAGAACATGCAAAAGTTTCACAGCAGCAGGTGAGGAAACCCCTTAAAAAGATTATGGTTCAGGCACAGTCAAGTTTAAAGATAATAGAAACCCAGAAGCAGAGGAATCACATAAAAGTAATGAAGTTTCTGAAACAAAGAATTTCAAATCGAGTCAGGTATTTAAAGAAAAGTTTTAGACCCAAAGACATAGGGTTTTCAACAATAGCAGAGCATAAAAGATGACAAGCACTCGTCTAACAAACGGCAAAAGAAAATAGGTTTTTCAGCTTGTGTCACACCTCTTTTTTACGGCGCTAACATACTCCCGGCGAAAGGGAGGATATATATAAGTGTAAAAAGAGTTTTTCCAAATAAAGGACGGTCGGAACGGGATCAGTTATTTTNTTTCCGACCCCGTTACCATCAAGGCACCCGTTTTCGTTAACGCACTTCGACTTTGTCGAGATTTGGATTTGGGTCGCAATCAATGCACACCCGTTTTTAAGGAAATAATTCAATCGTGCCTAAAGGTTCTATCGTGGTGACATTTTGAAAAAAAAAGCCATTGAAATTTGCTAAATAGCCATTCCGGATTCTAATCATTTTTAATAGACAATTATTGAGGGC
>MU765441.1:7936-27911 GCA_026770625.1 Nicotiana glauca | reverse complement strand
TAAAGAAGAGCAGTATCCTGAGCAAGGTCCTTTATAAAAGGAGAGATATAATTTAAACTACCAAGAAATCGTTGGAGTTGAGTTTTATCAGTAATTATATCAGGAAATTTCGAAGCAAATATTAACTTGGATTGTCTTGTAAATTCAATTTTTTATTAAGCGAATGATTGAATGAAATAAATGATAAATGTACAATGTTGGTATTGATAATATTTCAGAGAATTAACATTTATAATCATTATTTCAATGGATAAAATGTCTAACATACTTTAATTCGACAAATTAGAGAGAAAAGCGATGTCAATTTCTTTGTAGATGTTAACCGCCTTAAACTTTACAACATGTTCATATAAATTATAAACGGGTGAAAATTATTTACCCCCTTCAAGTTTGCTTTAAAAATCAAACTCATCCTCCAACTTCAAAACAATTATCATTCTTCTCCTCATATCATATGTAACTTCTTAAAATACCTAGTCTACGCTCTATAAATTTTATGTTTGTTTCATTTCTTTAATATATTGATATTTTTTATTTTAATCTATAGTATGGACTTACTTATAGATAAATAAATATTATTTTAAAACTATAAAAGAGTAAGATGTAATAATCAAGCGTATAAGTTGTGACATTCAATAATGAAATGACTGAGAAAATAAAAATCAGTAATTTTATCCATCAGAGATCAATTATTTATAAAATTGAGAATAAAAGAGTGTGAGGACTTTATAAATTATGCAATAATTATTGAAAAATATTGATGAATTTTATAACAAAATCCTAAAAGTTAGTTATTTATAGTTTAAATGAATTTATATTACAATTTAGAAATATATTTTATTAGTAACAATCAATACTCAAAAGTCTATATTTACACAGTGAAGAATAAGAAAAATAGTAAAACTTATAAAAAAAAAAATGTTAATCGATCGATGGATTTTCCGGTTCATACAGATATATACACATACATTATATACATATTTAATACACATAAATTAAATAATAATCGTAAAAGGTATATGTAGATCTGTAATATAATTCATAATATGATTATTCTGTATTTATAATTTTGATTAACTTAAATTAAATTATTTAACAAAATATAATATTATTTAAATTAAAGTAAAAACACCTACAAAAAATAAATACTATATATCATATAAAAAGTTACAGTTAAACTTCTTTATAAGTCTCGTTTGTTCCGATATTTTTTGTTTGTTATAGTGAAATGTTTGTTGGATTTCTAAGCATTAATATGGCTTAAAAGAGGGTGAAAGGAAAATTGAGGGAAATAAAAAATTTAAGTGAAATTTTACGTTCCCCCATTAACAAAGGGGCATTGTCCTATATTGGAAGATGAAGAGGTTTTTGATGGGTACATAAGCAATTGTTCTTCTTCTAGCTCTTAAAGAGTTGAGAAGAAGGCAAGCGTCGTGCTGTCGCCGTCGCCATCGTCGCTTACTCGGTTTCAAATTCGAATTCGATCTTGATTAATTTTTTGGACCAAATTTATTTGTTAACAATAAATATTAATAGAAATATTATTAAACATTTTTCCATTATCTATTTTCAGTTTTTCGGTTGTGTAACTGAAAATTAACCTTCATCTTCAGTGGTTTATTATTGCATAAATTAGCCATTTATGTGATGGCATTTATGCTATGGCTGTTTTGCATAAATAACCATTTTGAAGAGTTGCACCTCTTCAATTTTCAGTCCAACATTGGCTATAAATACAAGTCCATTCCTCAGAAGTCAGAACTTTCATACGATTTTCTGTCTCCTCCTTTCTTCTGCATACTTTTAATTTCAAAGAAAGCAACAGTAAGTGTGATTTGCTACCGAACTTTGTGTTCGCTGAAACACTAGGGTTTTAAGTACCACTAAACTAGTGTGTAATTCGTTCTATCCTGTGAGAAAATAATCCATAACCTTGGGTACTAGGAGGGGATTAAATTCCTTAAGGAAACACTATGAATTCAGTGGGCTCGGATTAACTTTTGTTTGGTTTACATTTTTTGTTTATATAGCATTCTATCTTTTCCAGATTTAGTTTACAAATATAGTTTACTAACAATGTGTCACGACCCGGAATTTTCACCTTCGGGAGTCGTGATAGCGCCTACTCGTAGAAGCTAGGCAAGCCACATATTTAGAATCCATAATACTTTTGTTTTAAATCCATGTTTACCAATTAAATTGACAGGAGATAAATGACTAAACAACGGCGGCGTGCAACCCGATCCAATATAATATATGTTGCGGCGTGCAACCCAACCCAATATAATATATATGTTGCGGACGTGCAACCAGATCCATATATGTATACATTAATAAAAATGTTGTTGCGCGCAACTTGTTCCAATTATATAGCTTATAGTAATCATAATAACAAATCTCGGCAGGGAATTATTCATAAAATACTATATCCCGGCAAGGGAACTCAACAGTACAAGTATATTCATCCCGGCAAGGTAGAACCAGCTATAACCAATCTCAATTCAACCTTTATCATCTCTATTATCACCATTTCTAACTCACAATTAACTTCCACGAAAATAAGTTACGCCTTTGCTCAATATCACAGGTCTACTCTCTATTTCAACCATAGTATTACTCAAGAACAACAAATGTCAATTTAAGACTCACGGTCATGCTCGACACCGACGTATAGATACTCGTCACCATGCCTATACGTCGTACTCCACAAGAAACACATAGCAAATATGACTTAACTCCTAATCCCTCAAGCTAAGGTTAGACCGAACAATTACCTCAATGCATTGAACACAACTCAAGACTCAATTATAGCTTTACCTCGTGATTCCACCTCCAATTCGCTCGTATCTAATCACAAATTACTTAATTACATTAATAAACACTAAATGAATCAACCCCAATGCATGATAATGAGTTTTCTAAAGTTTTACCCAAAAAGTCAAAAATCGCCCCCGAGCCCACGTGGTCAAAACCCGAGGTTCGAACCAAAATCCGATTACCCATTCCCCCACAAACTCAAATATATAATTTATTTTTAAATCGGACCATAAATTGAGGTCCAAATGCCCAATTTTTGAAAAACCTAGGTTCTACCCAAAACATCCAATTTCCCCCATGAAAATCATTGATTTGAAGTTGAAATCATGTTAAAAGATGTTAAGAATTGAAGGAAGTTAGGTAAAAATGACTTACAATTGATTTGGAGAAGAAGAAATCCTTGAAAAATCACCTACGTATGTTTGGGTTTGAAAAATATAAAAAATAAAGTTCAAAATCGGTTAAGTGTAAAAAATACAGGTCTCAGATATGGGAAATGCGAACAGGGGTTCGCAACCCTCAGATGTGGGAATTGCGAAGTGAAGTTCGCATTTGCAAATACTGAACAAATTGAGGGCTTCGCATTTACGACAAAAGATGTCGCATTTGCGACATACACAGTTCCGCATTTGCGAACCATTTGGTCGCATTTGCAAACACTACACAGATTCCGCTTCCTCGCATTTGCGAGACCTGCTTCGCAAATGCGAAAACTGCAGAGCAGGCATACCAGAAAATTTTCAAAATTCAAAAATGCACTCGTGGCCTATCCAAAACTCACCTGAGCCCTCGGGGCTCCAAACCAAATATGCACACAACCTCAAAAAATCCTACGGGCATATTCGCACAACCAAATCGCCAAAATAACATCATATACATCGAATTAAACCTCAAAATCCAAGAATTCTTTCACACTTCATAAAATATCAAATTTTCCAATTTAGGTCCAAATCACGTCAAACGACGTCCGTTTTCAACCAAATTTTACAAGGATGACTTAAAATATATATAAGACCTGTATCGGGCGCCAGAAATAAAATACGGGCCCGATACTAATACGTTCTAATCAAATATTGTTTCAATTTTCCTTAACAATTTCAGAAAAAAAAATTTCTCTTAAAAATTCATTTCTCGGGCTCGTGACCTTGGAATTCGATTCTGGGCATACGCCCGAGTCCCATATTTTTATACGGACCCTTCGGGACCGTCAAATCTTGGATCTGGGTCCGTTTACCCAAAAAGATGACCAAAGTCAGATTTATTCATTTCAATATCAAAACTTAGCATTTTTTTCACAGAATTTCATATTTAAGCTTTCCGACTATGTGTTCGGACTGTGCACGAAATCGAGGCAACTCTAAATGAGGTTTTCAAGGCCTCGAAAGAACAAAATTCATTTAAAATAGGTGATGAATCTTTGGGTCATCGCATTCTCCACCTCTAAAATAACCGTTCGTCCTCGAACAGATAGAAGAAAGAAGTACCTGAGTTGCGGAAAAGATGAGGATAACGGCTCCGCATATCGAACTCGGACTCCCAAGTCGATGCCTCAGGAGGCTGACCTCTCCACTAAACATGAACAGAAGGGAAACTCTTGGATCTCAACTGATGAATCTGCCAGTCTAGAATAGCTACCGGCTCCTCCTCATAAGATAAGTCCTTGTCCAACTGGACAGTGCTGAAATCTAACATGTGGACTAGATCGCCGTGATACCTCCGACGTGGACACATGAAACACTAGATGTACGAGTGATAAGCTCAGCAGAAAAGCAAGTCTATAAGCCACTTCTCCCACTCGATCAAGAATCTCAAACGAACCAATGAACCTAGGGCTAAGCTTGCCCTTCTTCCCAAACCTCATCACGCTCTTCATAGGCGACACTTGGAGCAATACCCACTCACCAACCATAAAAGTCACATCTCGAACCTTGCGGTCTGAATAGCTCTTTTTCCTAGACTGAGCTGAACGAAGCCTATCCTGAATGATCTTGACCTTATCTAAGGCCTCCTGAACCACATCTGTACCCAACAACCGAGCCTCTCCCGGCTCAAACCGTCCAACCAGAGACCCGACACTGCCTACCATATAAAGCCTCATAAGGAGCCATCTGGATGCTCGACTGGTAGCTGTTGTTATAGGCAAACTCCGTTAAAGGCAAGAACTGATCCCACGAACCTCCAAAGTCAATAACACAAGCTCGGAGCATATCCTCTAAGACCTGAATAGTCCGCTCGGACTGACCGTCCGTCTGGGGATGAAATGTTGTGCTCAACTCATTACCCTTGTGCCCAACTCTCACTGAACTTCTCTCTAGAAGCTTAAGGTAAATTGCGTACCCCAGTCCGAAATGATAGACACGATCACACCATGAAGGTGAACAATCTCCCGAATATAGATCTCAGCAAACCTCTCAGAAGAATAGGAGACTGCCACATGAATGAAATTCACTGACTTGGTTAGCCTATCAACAATGACCCATATCGCATCGAACTTCTTCCGAGTTAGCGAAAGTCCAGTAATAAAATCCATAGTAATCCGCTCCCACTTCCACTCGGGAAGCTCAATCCTTTGAAATAACCCACCAGGCCTCTGATGCTCGTACTTATCCTGCTGAAAATTCAAACAACGAGCCACATATGCTAAGACATCCTTCTTCATTCTACGCCACCAATAATGTTGCCGCAGGTCCTGATACATCTTCGCGGTGCCCGGATGAATAGACTATCGGGAGCTTTGTGCCTCCTGCAAAATCAACTCTCGGAGCCCATCCATATTAGGCACACATACTCGACCTTGGAATCTCAAAACTCCATCATCATTTAAGGTAACATGCCTGGAACCTCCGCGTTGCGCCGTGTTTCTAAGGATATACAAATAAGGATCATCATACTGCCGATCACGGATACGCTCCAATAATGAAGAACGAGCGATCGTGCAAGCTAACACACGACTGGGCTCAGAAATATCCAGTCTCATGAATTGATTGGCTAAAGCCTGAACATCCAAAACAAGCGGCCTCTCACTGACCGGAATATAATCAAGACTGCCCATACTGGCTAACTTCCTACTCAAAGCGTCGGCCACCACATTGTCCTTCCCCGGATGATATAGAATGGTGATATCATAATCCTTTAACAACTCCAACCACCTCCTCTACCTCAAATTCAACTCCTTTTGTTTGAACAAGTACTGAAGACTCTTGTGATCCGTGAACACCTCACATGCCACGCCATATAGATAATGCCTCCAAATCTTCAATGCGTGAACTATGGCTGACAACTCCAAATCATGAATTGGATAGTTCTTCTCATGAATCTTTAACTGCCTCATAGCATAGGCAATGACCTTTCCATCCTGCATCAACACTGCTCCAAGCCCAACACGAGAAGCATCACAATAGACTGTATAAGGCCCTGAACCTATGGGCAAAACCAACACCGGTGTCGTAGTCAGAGCTGTCTTGAGCTTCTGAAAGCTCGCCTCACACTCATCCGACCATCTGAACTGGGCACCCTTCTGGGTCAATCTGGTCATCGGGGTTGCAATAGATGAAAACCCCTCCACGAACCGTCGATAATAGCCTACCAACCCCAAGAAACTTCGAATCTCTGTAGTTGATGCTGGTCTAGACCAGTTCTTGACTGCCTCAATCTTCTTTGGGTCCACCTGGATAACCTCTACTGATACAACATGACCCAGAAATGCAACTGAATTCAACTAGAATTCACACTTTGAGAACTTAACATATAACTGACTATCCCACAGAGTCTGAAGAACAACTCTAAGGTGCTGCTCGTGCTCCTCCTGGCTGCAGTAGTATATCAATATATCATCAATTAAAACTATCATGAATGAGTCTAAATAAGGCCTGAACACTCGGTTCATCAAGTCTATGAAAGCTGTTGGTGCATTGGTCACCCCGAATGACATAACCAAGAACTCAAAATGCACATACCGAGTGCGGAAAGATGTCTTAGGGACATCGGATGCCCTAATCCTCAACTGATGGTAGCTAGATCGCAAGTCAATCTTGGAAAATACCTTGGCACCCTGAAGCTGGTTGAACAAATCATCAATCCTTGGCAGTGGATACTTATTCTTGATCATTACCTTATTCAATTGCCGATAATCAATACACATTCTCATTGATCCATCCTTTTTCTTGACAAATAAAACTGGCGCACCCCAAGGTGAGACACTGGCCTAATGAAACCCTTCTCAAGCAAATCCTGCAACTGTTCCTTTAGATTTTTCAATTCCGGAGGGGCCATACGATATGGCGGGATAGAAATGGGCTAAGTGCCCGGAACCAGATCAATGCAGAAATCAACATCCTTGTCGGGTGGCATACCCAGCAGGTCTGAGGAAAAAACATCGGGGAACTTACAAACAACGGGCATAGAATCAATAGAGGGAACCTCAGCACTAGAATCACGAACATAGGCTAAATAGGCCAAACACCCCTTCTCGGCCATACGTCGAGCCTTCACATACGATATAACACTGCATGTAGAATTACCAGGAGTCTCTCTCCACTCTAAAAGAGGCATACTCGGTAAAGCTAAGGTCACAGTCTTGGCATGACAGTCCAAAATCGTGTGATAGGGTGATAACTAGTCCATCCCTAATATAATATCGAAGTCAACCATGTCAAAAAGCAACAAATCTACATGATTCTCCAGACCCTCAATCACCACAACACAAGAACGATAGACTCGATTGACCATGATAGAATCACCCACTGACATAGACATATAAACAGAAATACCCAATGTATCACTAGGCATGACAAAATACGGGGCAAAATAGGATGACACATACGAATACGTTGACCCCGGATCAAACAACATTGAAGCATCTCTATCACAAACCAGAATTGTACCTATAATAACCGCATTTGAAGCCTCTGCCTCGGGCCTAGCCTGAAGATCATAACATCAGGGCTGGACCCCACCACTCTGATCTAACTCTCTGGGATGGCCTGTTGTCGGCTGGCCTCCACTTCTGGAGATCTGAGCTCCACCTCTGTGACCTTTACCTCCACCTCTAGCACCTCTACCCCCGCCTCTAGCTGGATGGGCCATCTGTGGAACATTTGGTGCCTGAATCATAGGACGAGGACCTTGCTACTGCGACTGGGTACCCCTAACCTCGGACAAGCCCTCCTAATGTGACCATACTCACCACACTCATAACATACACCCGAATGTTGGGGCTGAGAAAACTGAGGCTGACCCTGGCGGCCTAAATAACCACCCCGGAAGCTATGAAGCGGCGATGCACTGATAGTAGCTCATGGTGCACTGTAGGACTGTTGATCAAAATACTATCCGAAAAAACCACGGCCACCTGATGCACCGTGAGAAACCTAGAGCGCCGACTGGAAAGGCCTAGGTGGATGACCCCTATCATACGAATATCTGCCTCCAAGACAAGGCACCACTAAATCTGCCTGACTGACAGGGTCTTTTCTGCCCTACGACCACCCCCCTACGGTAATACCATCTCAACCCTCCGGGCCATATTGTCCGCCTCCTGAAAGGATATCTCGGTCCTAGCCTCTCTAGCCATCTAGAGACGAATAAGCTGAATGAGTCCATCAATAAACCGTCTCACTCTCTCCTTCTTAGTGGGAAGTATAATAAGAGCATGGCGAGGCAAATCAATAAACCTGGTCTCGTATTGGGTGACTTTTATGGATCCCTGCTGGAGACGCTCGAACTGCCTCTAATAGGCCTCTCGCTGAGTAATAGGGAGAAACTTCTCCAGAAATAGCTGTGTGAACTGCCCCTAGGTCAAGGCTGGCGACCTTGCCGGTCTAGCTAAACAATAATCCCTCCACCAAGTCTTGGCGGATCCAGACAAGCAAAATGTAGTGAAATCAACCCCATTGGTCTTAACAATACCCATGTTCCAAAGAACCTTGTGGAAACTATCCAAATAATCCTGAGGATCCTCGGTAGATGCACCGCTGAAGTTAGTGAAAAGCTTGGTGAACATATCCAATCTCCAAAAGGCATCGGCAGACATAGCTGCTCCATCACTGGCCTAAGATACCACACCCGGCTGAGCTGCTCCAACTGGCTGAACTGCTGGAGTCTGAATTGGGGGAGCTACATGCTTCGGAGTACAAGTAGCAAGAGTCGGGGCTCCTCCTCCAGCCTGAGAAGTGGCTGGTGCTACAGGAAACAAGCTTGCACGGGTGACACTCTCCATAAGACCCACCAATCGGACCAGAGCGTCCTGAAGAACTGGAGTAGTAATAAACCCCTCTGGGACCTGAGTTGGGCCCACCAGAACTGCTGGGGCCGGGGCCGAAACATCCTCATCAAAGTCAACTTGAGGCCCCGCTATTGGTGTTGCTGCTTGGGGCTGAGCTCTGCCCCTACCTCGGCCTCGCCCTTTGCCCCTAGTGAGATCTGTCTGGGGCTCGGACTGCTGATCGGTAGATGGGGAAGCGCGTGTTCTCGCCATCTGTGAAAGAATAGAGTAGAAATTCAATTAGCATTGAGAAACCAAACCGCACGACAAGAAAGAATAAATGTGAAACTTTTCCTAACTTTATAGCCTGTAGGGGATAAATTCAGACGTCTTCGTACCGATCCCTCAGACTCTACTAAGCTTGTTCGTGAGTTGTAATACCTATTTAACCTAGAGCTCTGATACTAACTTGTCACGACCCGGAATTTCCACCTTCAGGAGTCGTGATGGTGCCTACTCGTAGAAGCTAGGCAAGCCACACATTTAGAATCCATATACTTTTGTTTTAAATCCACGTTTACGAATTAAATTGACAGGAGATAAATGACTAAACAATAGTGGAATTTAAAATTTAGCGGAAGACTTAAACTGTGCCGACCCGGCCCGTCATCTCATGTGTTACTGTTCCATTTTTCCCATTTATTGCTTCTTAATATTTCATTATCGGTATGTGGTGTGTGAGAGTTGATTGGGGTTGGTTTGATAAGAAATGAGGCACTTAATCTCCTTAAGGAAAGCTTAAGTTGGAAAAGTCAACCGAATATTGACTATTGAGTTAGAGGGCTCAGATGTGATTTCTGGTGATTCGGTTAGCTTCAGGGGATGATTTTTGACTTAGGAGTGTGATCGGAATTGATTTTGGAGGTCCGGTGTAGAATTAGGCTTGAATTGGCGAAGTTAGAATTTTGGCGAATTCTGGTTGATAGGTAAGATTTTGATCCAAGGGTCAAAATGGAATTCCGAGAGTTGTTGTAGCTTCGTTGGGTGATTTTGGATATGTGTGAAAAATTTTAGGTTATTCGGCCATCGTTTGGTTGGGTTTTTGATCGAATGCGCATTTCGGAAGTTTTGAAGAAACTTAGGCTTGAATCCGATGTGAATTGATAGTTTTAGCATTGTTTGATGTGTTTTGATATTGGAACAAGTTTGAATGATGTTATGGGTTATGTTGGTGCTTTTGGTTGAGGTCCCGGGGGCCTCAGGATGATTTCGGATGGCTAACGGGGAGTTTTTGGAATTTCATACAGTTGAAGGCATGTTGTTTCTGGTATTTTCGCTTATGCGGGTCTTGGACCGCAGAAGTGGAGCCGCTTAAGCGGAGCTGCAGAAGCAGCGGGGAGATGAAAGGCAGGTTCCGCAGAAGCGGTACCGCTAGTGCGAAAGTAGAACCACAAAAGCGGATTTTTGGAAGTTTAAAGAAGACCGCAAAAGCGGAAATCTTGCTGCAGAAGCGGTCCCGCATAAGCGAAAGCGGGACCGCAGAAGCGAAAACTGGACTATTCAGAGGGGTTTTTATTTAACATTTCATCCGCGAGGGTTATGTATTTTCCTCCATTTTTTAGCAAGCTTTGAGAGCCTTGAGGCGATTCTGAAGAGGGATTCAAGCAGGAATGATTGGAGGTAAGATTCTTGAACCTAAAACTCATTTTTATTGAGAAATCTACCTTGAAATTTATGAAATTAAGCCTAAAATGGATGAATTAGGGCTTGAGTTTTTGATATTTCAAATTGGGATTTGATAGGTCGTTTGAGCTCGGATTTGGGAGTTCTTAGTATGTATGGACTCGTGGCGAGATGAGAAATCCGGCAATGTGAGTTTTGTAATTTTTCGAGAAGCGGGCTCGGGTTTTGCTAGTTTCGAGATTTCTACTATATTTTGATTTCAATTGGGTATTGTTCCTTTGGCATAGTGTGATGTATTCGCTCTGATTTTGGCTAGATTCGACGTGCGTGGAGGCCGATTCGAGGGGCAAAGGCATCGCGAGCTAGAGATTTTATCGGTTCGAGGTGAGTAATACTAGTAAATGATATCCTGAGGATTTGAAACCCTGGATTATCACATCATAGTGTTGTATGGAGGTGACTTTCACGCCGGATAACGGGCGTGGAGTAGAGCACCATTGGGGATTATGACTTGTTCCGTCCCGCTTAATGAAATAACTACTTAATTGATTGAAGCTTAGTTGATATCCTTATCGCAATGGATTAATTGTTGTGATTGGGCCTCATGCCAACTGAGTGAATCCTTTAGGGATTATTATCACTGTTTCCATGATACTTGGCATGTTAAATGATTTCAGTCTTGAGTTAAACACTGTTTTGAAATGTCTAGTCATACTTCTAAGGTTTTAAAAGTTAAACTACATTTTCTGATGTTTGGAGCTGAGAACTGTTACTTGACATCGCCCTAATGGCTCATATGCATGTTCTGGACTGAGGATGGATCGGGTTGCACGCCGCAGCGGTGTGATATTGATATTACGCTTGGGCTGTAGGACCCCTCCGGAGTCTGAACCCCCACAGTGAGCGCGGGTAACCAAATGGATCGGGCTACGCACCGCAGTGGTCATGTGCATTGCATTGCATTCATGCATTGGTTCCTGTTTATGCTACGTGGCATGACATTTAGCACTCTCATATCATTGGCATTCATGCTATTTCTTGCACTGTTACCAGATACCTTGGTGTTATTTGTAATGGAGTGTTGTGCTCGAGGGGCTGACTTATGTGCGGACTTGCACTATCTGATTATGCATTCAATTGCTTGACTGTTGGGAAAGGATATTTTCAAAAGAGGTTTTTAACTGAGCAGGATATTTTCTAAAGGATTTTCATGAAATTACTATTTTCTCAAGGGTCGTGTTGTCCTATATAGCATGATGGAGTGCTTTATGTGTTTTCTTACCGCTCAGTTATTATTTACTATTATTACTCATTAAGTTTGAGTACTCACTTTACTCCCTGCACCTCGTATGCAGTTGTAGGTATTGTTCACCCGGTAGCGGGTTTTGAGCTGATTGAAGGTATCACTATTGTAGCGGAGTAAGGTGACCGCTAGCATCCGCGGCACCTGATTTTTTCCTTCTTTGATTTTAAATTTGATTCGTGTAAATTATAGACTCGGTAGTTGTGTTCAGGCTTCTTTAGATGCTCGTGACTTGTGACACCCCGTTTGGGCTGAGTTGGGTGGTAAATATCAGTTATTAATGCTATTAAGTCGTATTATTCATTCATTTATGTTTTTTAACTATTAAAAATGGGCATTGTTGTTCTGTTGGCTGGCCTTGTCTTCACGAGAGGCGCCATCACGACCAAGTTTGGGAATTGGGTCGTGACAAGTTGGTATCAGAGCCTAGGTTACTAGGTCTCACGAGTCATGAGCAGGTTTAGTAGAGTCTCGCGGATCGGTACAGATACGTCTGTATTTATCCTCGAGAGGCTTCAGAACTTTAGGAAAACTTCACTTTCTTGGAATTCTTATCGTGCGTATTTGATTCAGCTTGAGATATAACTCTTGAAATTCCTTCCACACGTCTGTATGCGCACATGAGCGCCCAGTATTGTATGTGCCTTGATGGCTTGTGATTCCCCGATCAAGGGGCGAGATGTGATCCCATGAGTTCGATGTTGGGCCAGTCTGGATGACTTGAGGCTGGATCTTGCCTATGGCTTGAGCACTAAAGTGCTGATCGTGTGAGCAAGTGTTTTGAACTTATATGTTCGGTATTGTCGCTATTAGCCGGAATGGTAGTTTGGTATTCATGTGATGAGTATGTTAGTACTGCGAGATGTAATTATATGACTTGGTAGTGACGAAGAAGTCTGTTGGATAATAGATGAACTGGTAAGTGATTCGTTTCCTATTATGGTTTGATGTGTAGCCCGAATATGGGCGCGTGAAGAATATTTTCGTATCTCCTAGTTGGGAAGTGAAGTGCATTTCATGCGGTGTATGATTTCAGACTCGNACTAGTAGATGATTTGAGTTTAATATCACTATAATATTGTGGCATCATTAGAGTAAAAGTATTATGGGTTATTAAATATGTCCTGATAGATGGTTTCGAGCCAAGTTGGGGAGGTTGCTATTGATTACATGATTGCACGGTTATATGCTATGTTGGTTTCTTTTTGAGGTATGTTGGCGGATAAGTTCGGGTTGCAAAAATTGAGTCGAGGATGGCACGAGTAAAGCAAAATTTTGACGAAGGTTACATGGTGCTTCGTAGGTGTGAGAAAATACTAGGATGTCTTGAGTTGTTGTTGATAAAGAATGCTCAGTGTATAAAGAAGGAAGATGGTTGTTTGTATTGGTATGAGATCATGTTCTGCGGTGTCAGAGTGCTAATAAGGCATGAGTAGTTCTTTTCGTTAAGTTTGATAATTTATAGCTGTGTAAGAGTGAATGACTCTCGAGAATCGTTTTATTGTGTCCAAGATTTGGCATGTAATAATCAGGTGTCTTAAGGTTGGGTATGTGGCTAGGGACTGTGTTTTCATTAGGAAAGGATCAAGACTGTGGTATTTTATGTTAATTATGGGATTCTATGTATCAGTATCTGGAAAGTAATGGTAACGAATTTCAGATTCGCAGGAAGTTCTTCAAGTAAAGTATTCTGGAACGTGGTATTTCTGGGAAGCATTGGGAGAGTATTCGATGTCCTATGGGGCTTAGACAGTGTGGTCTTATGTTTGAATCTCCTGTGGTGATCCTGGATTGAGGCATTGTGATGCTACAACGAGGGAGAAATATCAAGTGGATGATGAATAAAAGAGAAATTTGATAGACGGAATAGCTTGATAATAGACCGAATCGGTATGGTAAGGTATGATTAATTCTTTGTATGTGTTCGAGGTAATGAGCTTTTACATGCATTTTGCAGTAATGCTCTTGGGTTTTGACAGCTTGCTCAGCTTGGTTTAGATAGAAGGATTCAGTCCTGGCAGTTTAGCTTGTACAAATGGAGTTGGCAGAGATGTTCTTGTTGGTTTTTACCGTGGTTTGAAGATGAGTATATTTCCTATAGGTATGCGAAGCATGGAGTGTGTAATGATTTTTCTTCCAAATGGGATCAATGAAAGTTCTTGACTAGTTGAGTGTGTCGATGTCTGTGACGCGGAAGGGAGATAAAAGTCCTCATGTTATCCTAGTGTGGTATGGTATATGCAACATGTTATGGAGGATTGGGATTTGTGTGTGTAAGGCTCGGTTCAGTTCGGAATGGAAAGTCATTAAATTCTTAAGCAGCACGGGCAGTTGCAGGTGATTTAAGAATCGATCTTCAGATGATTAGGGTGAATGACCCTCATATGACTAAGGAAATGGTATTTCTAATCATAGTGATTTAACGAGGGTATATGTTTCGGTAGTGTTGCGGCATTTTCTTGATAGATCGACTGTTGATATCTGAGTTTGTTTGGTGGCACAGGGGGAATTTTAGAATATCTTTTATGGAATGATTGGGTATTCGAGGTGTAATATGTATTTATACTGCAGAATTTGAGATCAGGTATAGTAATTTGTGTGCTATGTGGAGCTGGAAACTGGGAGTTCTCATGTTCAGGCTTTATAGTGGTTGTGGATAGTGTGTATTGGTACTGTTAGTGGCTATTGGGGGTTTGGAAGCTCGAGTGGATCTTTCTTTGCTTGGTATATTAGATTCTAGATATGATATTGGGGTGTAGATTGGTTGTCTCAGTGTTGGGTTATTCTAGACTATTGTGCTATGGGTTATGTCAGAAAAGGCCACAAGTTGCGTGGCGAGGTGCATCGGACTATGTTCTAGATGAATGGTTGTGTTCCAAAGACCAGCAGACGGCTAGGAAAGATTGATTTCCTTAATTGGGCCTTTGTGGCGGATGTCAGTGTAGAGGTTTCTACCATTGATTCGGTTCTGGTATTGAGGGACTTTTCGGATGCGTTCCTTGTGGCCGGGTATGTCGTCGGGCGAGACTGTGGATTTCAGTAGTTATTTAGTGTCGGGCACCGTATCGTACGTCTCCGGCATGAGTTATAGTAGTGGAAGAAGCAGCTTCAGGCTTCTTGGTAATGAGTTTGTTGGTAAGTTGATTGGATACGTGTTTAGCTTGAGTTGGCTTGGTTAGTCCCGAATTGTATTGATGAAGGATAGGTTGATTCGATCGTTATTGAACCTGCTAGTAATCTGGGGAAATCTATGAGTTGATTTTCTATGCTGTAAGGCATTATGATTTTCGGACTATGGGCACATATAGTGCGGTGCTATCGAGATTCATAGTGGAATTTGAGTTTTGTAGCTTACAACGCTATAAGTAGATATCATTATGCACTCAGTATGCTTACGACCGATGCTTGGTATTTTGTTATAATGAGCAAATTAGGCTCGATGTGCATCTCCCTATGTGAGATATTTGTGTGGATCGGGTGGCACGCCGCCACGGGTATGTTATCTGGATCGGGTTGCACACTGCAATAGTGTGATGTTGAGAATAGTTTTCCATATGTTACTTGGTATGTCTTGCTTCCTGGTTTCTGAGGAAAGCCCGTATTGGGTATTGCTCGGCGAATGGCGCATCGATTGTGTCCTTTCAGGATTGAATGGTGTATATTACTTGCTTCACCGTGGATGTGATGGATTGCTTGGTTTCAGACATCAATCTGTGCGTGGATGTCTATTTTGAGCATAGCGACTTGAGGTGCTTTATGTGTAACAGTGTTTAGATAAGATCGCGCATTGTAGCAAGGCTATGTGGAGATTAGACCCTTCGGGGTAGGTTCAGGTATTCTATTTTTATGATGTGGGACGGGGTCCCAACCTTCTGTTGTGATGGTACGAGGAGTTTGAGTTACGGCTCTTTTGTTGGAGTCATTTGTCATGATTTGAGTATGTTCAGACCGCCCATCATTGGTGCGTGGATTATGCAAGTTGGGGCTTAGGCATGTGATGAGGTGTCATATCACCAGAGTGGTGCGTTGAATTCGAGGTGATCGTTGGAGTCATTAATCAATGTGAACAGATGTGATTTCAGCTGATTAGAGTGTTTATATCGAGGTTTGGCCCGGAAATCTGTTGTGGTATTAGTCAACAAGGAAGTGGCTTCATGTATGGGTGACTTGAGGAATGGTTACGGTTTATCGCGTGTTTTATTTATCATTGGCAGTATATGAAAGTGATGGAATCAGACTTTAGCTAATAAGAGGTTCCTATCGGTAATTGAGTATTGGGGGCAACTGCTGTGAATAGTGACCATCGTTTCGAGTGTTGGATTATGTGGTATACTGCATGATTTCACCTGAGGTTGTAGGCATGGTTTATTACAGCTGGTTCGAGTTTATTCTGAATATTAACGTGAGGTTCTAATTTTGAGTATGATTTCGGAAAATGCAATGTGGTTCTACAGTTTATGGCCTAGATGGACTGTGAAATTTCAGCGAGGTTGTATTATCGGAGATATGTAAGATAGGGTGACGAGGGATCACCCCGGGTATATGCTTGGTAAGATCATTTAGCTATTGGTTGGCTTCTAGGACAATTCTGGGTACGCTCGAGGACGAGCGTTTGTTTAAGTTGGGGAGGATGTGACGACCCGGCCCGTCATCTCATGTATTACTGTTCCGTTTTTCCCGTTTATTTCTTCTTAATATTTCATTATCGGTATGTGGTGCGTGAGAGTTGATTGGGGTTGGTTTTGATAAGAAATGAGGCACTTAATCTCCTTAAGGAAAGCTTAAGTTGGAATAGTCAACCAGATGTTGATTATTGAGTTAGAGGGCTCGGATGTGATTTCCGGTGATTCGGTTAGCTTCGGGGAATTATTTGTGACTTAGGAGTGCGATCGTAATTGATTTTGGAGGTCCGGTGTAGAATTAGGATTGAATTGGCGAAGTTAGAATTTTGGCAAATTCCGGTTGATAGGTGAGATTTTGATCCGTGGGTCGGAATGGAATTCTGAGAGTTGATGTAGCTTCGTTGGGTGATTTTGGATATGTGTGCAAATTTTCAGGTCATTCAGGCATCGTTTGGTTGGGTTTTTGATCGAATGCGCATTTCGGAAGTTTTGAATAAACTTAGGCTTGAATCCGATGTGAATTGATGGTTTTAGCGTTGTTTGATGTGTTTTGATGATTGGAACATGTTTGAATGATCTTATGGGTTATGTTGGTGCTTTTGGTTGAGGTTCCGGGGGCCTCGGGATGATTTCGGATGGCTCACAGGGAGTTTTTGGAATTTCATACAGCTGAAGGCATGCTGTTTATGGTATTTTCGCTTCTGCGGGTCTTGGACCGCAGAAGCGGAGCCGCTTAAGCGGAGCTGTGATCGCAGAAGCGGCGAGGAGATGGAAGGCAGGTTCCGCAGAAGCGGTACCGCTGGTGCGAAAGTAGAACCGCAGAAGCGGATTTTTGGAAGTTTAATGAAGACCGCAAAAGCGGAAATCTTGCTGCAGAAGCGGTCCCGCATAAGCAAAAGCGGGACCGCAGAAGCGAAAATTGGACTGTTCAGAGGGGTTTTTATTTAACATTTCATCCAGGAGGGTTATGTATTTTCCTCCATTTTTTAGCAAGCTTTGAGAGCCTTGAGGCGATTTTGAAGAGGGATTCAAGGAGGAATGATTGGAGGTAAGATTCTTGAACTTAAAACTCGTTTTTATTGAGAAATCTACCTAGTAATTTATGGAATTAAGCCTAAAATGGATGAATTAGGGCTTGAGTTTTTTATATTTCAAATTGGGATTTGATAGGTCATTTGAGCTCGGATTTGGAAGTTCTTGGTATGTATGGACTCGTGGCGAGACGAGGAATCCGGCAATGTGAGTTTTGTAATTTTTCGAGAAGCGGGCTCGGGGCTCAGGTTTTGCTAGTTTCAAGATTTCTGCTATTTTTGATTGTTTTTGATTGGGTATTATTCCTTTGGCATAGTGTGATGTATTCACTCTGATTTTGGCTAGATTCGACGCGCGTGAAGGCCGATTCGAGGGGCAAAGGCGTCGCGAGATAGAGATTTCACCGGTTCGAGGTGAGTAATACTTGTAAATAATATACTGAGGGTTTGAAACCCCGGATTAGCACATCATAGTGCTGTATTGAGGTGACTTGCATGTCGGATAACGGGCGTGGGGTAGAGCACCATTGGGGATTGTGACTTGTTCTCTCCCGCTTAATGAAATAACTACGTAATTGATTGAATCTTAGTTGATATCCTTATAGAAATGGATTAATTGTCGTGATTGGGCCTCGTGCCAACTGAGTGAATCCTTTAGGGATTATTATCACTGTTTCCATGATACTTGGCATGTTAAATGATTTCAGCCCTGAGTTAAACATTGTTTTGAAATGTCTAGTCATACTTCTAAGGTGTTAAAACTTAAGCTACATTTTCTGGCGTTTGGTGCTGATAACTATTAGTTGACATCGCCCTAGTGGCTCATATGCATGTTCTGGGCTGTGGATGGATCGGGCTGCATGTTGCAGCGGTGTGATATTGATATTACGCTTGGGCTGTAGGAGCCCCTCCGGAGTCTGAACCCCCACCGTGAGCGCGGGTACCCAAATGGATCGGGCTGCGCGCCGCAGCGGTCATGTGCATTGCATTGCATTCATGCATTGGTTCCTGTTTGTACTACGTGGCATGACATTCAGCACTCTCATATCATTGGCATTCATGCTATTTCTTGCACTGTTACCAGATACCCTGGTGTTAGTTGTAATGGAGTAATGTGCCCGAGGGGCTGACTTATGTGCGGACATGCATTATATGATTATGCATTCAATTGTTTGACTGTTGGGAAAAGGATATTTTCAAAAGTGGTTTTTAACTGAGCCAGATATTTTCTAAAGGATTTTCATGAAATTACTGTTTTCCCAAGGGTCGTACTGTCCTATATAGCATGATGGAGTGCTTTACGTGTTTTCTTACCACTCAGTTATTATTTACTCTTATTACTCATTGAATTGGAGTACTCACTTTACTCCCTGCACCTCGTGTGTAGTTGCAGGTATTGTTCACCCAGTAGCGGGTTTTGAGCTGATTGAAGGTATCACTATTGTAGCGGAGTAAGGGACCGTCAGCGTCCGCGGCACCTGATTTTTTCCTTCTTTGATTTTAAATTTGATTCATATAAATTACAGACTTAGTAGTTGTGTTCAGGCTTCTTTAGATACTCGTGACTTGTGACACCCCGGTCGGGCTGAGTTGGGTGGTAAATATCAGTTATTAATGCCATTAAGTCGTATTATACATTCATTTATGTTTGTTAACTGTTAAAAAGGGGCATTGTTGTTCTGTTGGCTGGCCTTGTCTTCACGAGAGACGCCATCACGATCGGGTTTGGGAATTGGGTCTTGACATAAACGAAGTAAACCAAAATAACAAGAAAAATCCACATATGCCTCTACCCAAGACTGGTTTCACAACATTTACGGATTATCTAAGATTTAATATATTCAACTGTCTGAAACAAGAAATAAAGTTTGTCTCGGGTACAAAAGGAAACAGATCATAAGTAAAGATAGAGGAGATGCTGCGCCTGCGGTTGCCTGCAGGACTACCTCGAAAATCTCGTGGACTGAAGACTAGCTCCCGAACAACAGTTGCGCACCGTATGCTGCTCCAGTACCTGAATCTGTGCAAAAGAGCACAGAATGTAATATCAGCACAACCGACCCCATGTGCTGGTAAGTGTTTGGCCTAACTCTGGCAAGGTAGTGACGAGGCTAGCACCAGACTCCAGATAAACCTGTACATTTATATAATATATTGCAGAAAAATAAACAAGTAATGAGTAGTTAAAAGGGAGGGGGTACATGCCTCAGGGAAACAGTTCAACTAAACACAAACTGAATAAAATTGAAGGAACAATACAATGACTAAAACAATATGATAGCACTACTGTTGCAGCGTGCAACCCGGTCCAATAAAT
>MU765437.1:9328-32564 GCA_026770625.1 Nicotiana glauca | reverse complement strand
ACAAACCTATAGCAAATTAAACTTGCAAATTATAATGGAAAAAGACAGAGATTATAATGGACAATACTAAAATTTGCTTGATTGAACACAACAAGAATTACTACAAAAACTACAGATTTGTTCATTGACAAATAAGAAACTAAGCCCAGTTGGGTACATTGCAACTTCAACTTCAACACTTTCTTCATTGCAGCCAAGCCATTAACATAATAAAACAAAAGAAAAATGCAGCTACAACTTCAATACATGTTCTTCATGGCTATAAAACAGACAAAAAACGCCCATGACAACAACAAAATTTTTTTCCATCGTATCAAATTTGAATCCAAGTTCGACACTTTGTTCTCCAAGCAAGACACTTTCTTCAAATCTGAAGCATTACTACCTAAGAATTCATCCAGGGTCTTCTTCAAATTGTTCCTTTCTTTACGAATGGCATTCAATAAAATCTTTTGAGTGTGGATAAACATTGATACATGGAAGTTCTTCATCGCGCCATTCCCAATAACGACAAGCAATGTCTTCAGGATGAGGACATTTGAAGAATCTACGACCACCATTCATAGGTGTCGTAGCAGTAAACTGGTTAGCAGTCAATCCGCAAAAATAAGTTCGTGACTGACCTGATTCACGAGAAGAAGTAAAAGATTCCGACATTCGACTTGATTTTGTTGAATTTGAGAGGTGGGAGATGGGAAATTTTAGTCTGCAAAGAGGAGAGAAGAACGATGGCTAACAAATTGGGTGAAATCCATATTTTATTTAGGTTATTTGTTAATGGGTCGGAGCGGGTGGGTTATTTTGGGGCGGGTCAGATTCAACTCCAGCATGAACATGGGTATTTTAATTTAAAATCAGCCAATGACAATTTGCCACGTAATTAGTATTTAAGCTTTATTTTTTTTAATTGAGGAACCGTTAGTTGGAGTGGTATTTATGGGCCAGGACAAAAACGTTAGGGATATTAGTGGCCTAAAAGGTGGACGGAGGATATTTTTAGCCCTGAAACTATAGTTCAGGGGCAATTCTGGCCCTTTTCCGTTTTATTTATGAGTTAATTGATAGTAATAATATATCGTCTTTTGTTGCTTTCTTGAGTCGAGGGTCTCCTGGAAACAGCTTCTCTGTCCCTCGGGGTAGGGGTAAGGCCTGCATATATATTACCCTCCCCAGACCCCACTTATGGGATTACACTGGGCCGTTGTTGTTGAATTAGAGTGCCTCATGGAAATAATTACTACAGTTATCAATTGGAATAGCTGGAATTAGAAAATCTTGTTAGTACCTTACTTATATTAGTACATTACTGGAATTAGGAATTTGCCCAACACCTTCAACGCATGATGCAATAACTACAACAGCATCTAAATGAGCTGCTTGCACAACTTATTCAAATACCTTGACGTCAAATACCTAGTAGCAACCCCTTCATTCACTTTGCCAATAGGTTTAACTGTGGAAGCTAGAAATTGGGCATTTGAAATATTATTCTTACCTGATAAATCCAGCACTTGCGCATTCATATTTGAACCATCTGAGTATGCAATTTTAAGCGGTGTTGGACTATCCAAAGCATCCAAAAGTGCCCTATCATGGTCTGAAATCATAGCCTTGCTTGAAGGCACAAAATTAGGTGCCCAACGGGCTGAACTTCTTCTTAGGAGAAGTTGAAATAGTGCTATTGTTTAGATCCTTTGGTGAGCTACTTGAAGGTAGGCTATCTCCTTCATCCTCATGTTCTTCACTGTCTTCTACATAATCATCCTTATCTTTCTTTACCAGTTCAGCCCATGTTTTGGTTCTTGACAACACAACACGAACTAGATCGTTGTCATGTTGTCCATGGCCATCACTGTCCTCCATCATTGAAGCTTGACTTCTCATGACATAATTGTCATTCCATGTGGATAGTAGTAGCTGCCCAGATTCACCTCTATGCTCACCAAGTGACTCCACTGATTAAGACGGGATCTCATGTGTCGATGTGCTCAAGGTGACTAATGTGTGCTTGACCATATGATTGGCATTCAACATCATTTCAATCTAACATTCCTTGATGATTTTCTCCACTTGTGGAATAGAAAATTGTAGCCTAGGAGTGCAGAAATAGGTACACGATCACCATTTAACACCTCTGCCAGTCTGATCATTAATGCAACTTGTCGAACACCCAAATTTTTACTCGAAGCATCACTGTGTTGGGCATGATTCTCACTGCTAGGACGAGGCAGAATTAGCTGTTGCACGTTATCATCTTCGAAGGATGGTAAGTTAATTCCAACATCCTTCTCGTGTGTAAACGCATAAAAACATTTTGAGTTATGATAGCTTTTGCGACATTTTGTCGCACAACTAGAAAGGTTAACTGCTACTGCATATTTTCCACAACTGGAGAGTTACCTTGCCTATTTGAAGATCGCACCACTTCTTTCCGGCCATCAATAGTTGCGTTCTTTCTTGTCCCAGCTTCAACAGTAATAGCACCAGCAGTAACAACTGTTTCTGCACCAACTTCAGCAGTAACAACAGTTATTTTTGCACCCTTAGTTGCCTGGTTCTAGTCATTGGAGAATTGCTTAGCATTAGTGTCACACCTCCTTTCTACGCTACTACACCCCCGGAAAGGGATATAATAAAAGGGAGTTTTTCCAATTAAAGGACAATCGAAACGTAATTTATTTTTTAAGAATTCAGAGTCGCCACTTGGGAGATTTATGGTGTCCCAAGTCACCGATTTATTTTAAATCCCAAATCGAGGAAAATTTTGACTTTCCTTTTGAAGTCTGCGAATCAGAAATTCTGAATAAGGAATTCTGTTAACCCGAGGGAAGGTGTTAGGCACCTCCGGATCCCGTGGTTCTAGCACGCTCGCTTAAACTATTATAAGTGGTCCATTATTTGATTTTAATACATGTTCTAACCTATGGTGCAATTTTTGAACTTTAACCGCTTTATTTTATTTATATATTTTTAACTTAAAATTGGCTATGAACAAGCCTAGACACAAGGAAGCAGTAAGCAATTTTGGAGCCCAATTCATGATAATTCAAGACTAAACCATGGCCCATCCTTAGTCAAATTCAAAATATTCTAATTACATTTATCCAACCCCCACAGCTTATTAACACCACAATCAGCTTAAATCCTAAAACCTTTTAATTTATAACAAACAACCATGAACCATTATCACTAATCCATTCAATCATCAATCTTTAACATTTCCATGATGAAGAAAATGCAGTGGACAAACATAAGACCAAACTAGGCCAATTGATGTACTGGAGACAACTTGATCTCAACTCCAAATAACATGGTTATAGCTACAGCGCTCAAATGAAAATAGGTGAAGAAAATATTAATAATATTAACAGTACGGCACACATTGAGTCACAAGAAGTCAGAATATACATTAAAATTTTCAATTACTCTCATATGTCCTTGTACAAATTGCACACCCTTCTTAATAATCCTACACGACACAAAATTTTGAAAAAGACCAAGTGTAAGCATTACGACCAAACTCAGGGTTTTCAAATCTGATTTTTAAACACATATTTTGCTTATAACCTTTTAGACATTAGGATTTTATGCAGGAATACGGGCAACACTAAGTCATGAGATCTCTGAAATCAGCAAACCAGATTCCAAGCTATGTTTAAATGAATTTAAACATATGGAAACTAGACCCGACCTCAAATTTCAACAGTCCTGAATATGATTCGAACCCACGGTCACACTCAAAATCAACTAACTCGCAATTAAGCTAAAGAAATAAAACCTTTAGTTAATGCATATGCCTGACATACAAATACCCTTGGTCTCCACTTGACATGAGATATAAAAAAAAACTCCAGCAAATTTGATGAACTACAAATAAATAAATAAAAACCTAACAGAATACTACTTAACTACAAAGAACAATGAACTGTGTACCCTTCTTTCAGCACCCCTTTCCAAACCATGAGATAATTCAACACCTACCACATACAGTTTAACTTTTAAATGATATTGAAATTACTTGCACATACTAGCATATAAGGTTTATACACAGTCCCTGAATGACATGAGTTCCCAATATAACAGTCTACTATACTTTATACGAAACATTTTAGTGTAACTTAATTATGACTACAGGATATAAAACATCAATTCTTAATATTTTAAAATAAAACTAAGTAAACTTAAGTCAAATGAAAATACAAAGAAAAATGTTAAAGGAAATCTGAGGATCTTCATTCAGAATTTATCAAACCATTTTACATTGTTCCAAATTTGAAATGTGTACCTGGCAATGAGAGTAAAGAAGGTGAGATTCAACAGTAGCAATAACACAGCAGCAAAAACTCAGCCAATAGCAATAGAACAGTAACTCCAACCCCAAGATTCAAACAAAACCAAACTCCAAACAAACAAACTCAAGTTATTTGACCAAGGCTAATGACTCTGGTATTTTCAGATAAGCTTTCTCAACCAAATGAAATCGAACGACCCAAACAAACAGGATTCTAGCAATTTTAAACCAGAAATACCAGGGCTTTATGAAATTTTTCTTTAGACAATAGCTATTCCAGCTCTTTTTTAAGAATTTTTCTCTTATGATCTCCTTGTTTTCTCAGTCTTTCTACTTGTTCCTATGTCTCAATATTTTTCAGTATTTTTTCAGAATTTTTAGATTGTTTTTGACTCTAAACTCTTACTCTCTATATACTTCAGTCCTAAGATCTCTCACTTCTAACTCTCTCTATTTTTCATAATGTCCTCCTCTCTATCTCTCTTTTTCTCTTAATTTTCAGAGTGTTACCAACTGTGTTTTTTTAATCTCTCCCACTCTAAGGTGTTTTCCAGGCCTCCTCCTTTTATATCTGATTTCCAGACTCTAAATAGGCATTCAGTTAGTGCTCAATCCACTAGAAACTTACCTTTTTAATTCTTTAATTACCCCCATTACCCTAGTACTTTTTATTTTAATCATTAATGTCTATTTCAGTCCCTAAAATTAGCAAGTGCATTCCCCACTATTATTTATTTTTTTAACCTTTTCAATTCCACTTAGGAGGGTCTCAATTTAGTTCTTAGCAGCCTTTAATTATTATTCAGGTAACCTAACTCCCAAACTATCCCTGAAATCCCCTGTTATCCAATATTCGAAGTCGAGACTAACCAAATTACCCCTCAAAGCCATGTGAATTACCCCCCTTATTCTGAATTCTTATAAGCATGTCAAGTACTCTTCTAACATAGACAAACAGAATCAAGAAGATATCAGTTTCCAAAACCTTAATAAACATATCATGAACTGGAATCAGAAATCAACTTGAACAACTGAAACTGGCATTTATGAAGAAACAAACAACGAAGGCCCTATTTCAAAATTTTTGAAGCAATTACCCTAGTCGCCTACAGTCCTAACAGGGAATCAAATGGTACTATCATACCGATTTCAATTGTGTCCAACCCAACATATCTAAATTAGAAATTGAAATCCCAATGACCTAATGGCAATTCCTAATATTTTAACGATTAAACACAGAAGATAATTAACCTAAACTAAACAGAATGGACAAAACAAAACATGTAGAAGAAAAGAAGAAAGGGGCAGAAGTAAATCAAGTTTTAAAAATGCGAAGAAAATGGTACAGGGTACTCACCTTTTAAACTCTAAGAACATCACTTGCTATCATGATTCTCACGAAACTGATACTACTCACTTGTTCTTGTAAAGAACAAGTGAACAGTATCAGTTTTTGTGCGGAATCGATCTTTAAATCACGGAGAGCTAAAGTATGGACCAATACAAGTTGCTGAGTTTATGAAATCAAATTTGAACCCCTAGGTCTCAAACCTTAGATTTAATATTCGAGAGTTTCCGGTAAGATTTGAAGGAAATTGGTTAGGGATTAGGGTAGAGGATGGTGAGGGGATCATGGGGTATTGATTTGGGATGGTTTGGGGGTGGCGCCGCCACCGGAGAATTTGAGGGCGGCGCTAGGGTTCGTCCCTTCGAATCAAGATTCGAAGGGTTCTGATGGTATTCGAGGGAAGGGGCTTGAGGGGTTGGGATGAGGAGAGGGAGGGGAATCGATGGTGTTAATTTGGTGGCGATTGGAGGTTGTCCGCCGCCGTGGGCGATTTCCGGCGGGCGGAGGGCGGCGGCGGAAGGTTTGGTCTCTGAAGGTTTAGAGACGAAGAGGTAGGGGTGTTTTAGGGGGGGCTGGGTCAGGTTCGAGAGTTTTATACCGGGTAGAAGATTGAATCCAAGTCGTTCGATCAATCAAGATCAATGGCTCGGATCAATTCCCCTATGTAAAACAGTGTCGTTTGATCTTAGTGGGGGACTTGGTCGGTCCGAGAAAATGGGTCGGGGCTGGATCGGGTGAGGATGGGCGTCTCTGGACCGTTGGATGGGGTTTAAACGGAGGGCTGGGATTGATTGATACTCAAACGACGTAGTTTCATCACTATATTACGTTGTTTTGATGGTTTCTTGGACTGAATGTCTAGACTGGGTATGGGCGTGAGTTTCGGCTGGTTTCAGGGTATTTTTTGCCAAAATCAATTGGGCCAGGGGATTTTTTGACCAGATTTTAATTCCTTTCTTTTCTTCCTTTTTCTTAAAAATTAAAACTAAAAATCCTCATTAAATTATAAACCCAAATTACCTTATAAAAAATACTATTAACTTTAAGTAATAATTATCACAAATAATTAAATACCAAGCTAAAAGAAAAATCATAAAATTTGAAACTAAACACTAAAAATGCCAAGTACGTTATTTTTTTGTGATTTTTCATTTTCGTAAAACAATAACTTACTTAATTCATCCTAAAATGTAAAATTAAATCCTAAATGTAAATACAACATATTTTTGTATTTGTTATTTATTTATTACTTTAAACAAAAAAACAACAGACACACGAAAATGCAAATAATGACAGAAAACACCACAAAAATTCACAAAATTGCACACAATAAAACAAACAATTTTTGTTTCAATTTTGTGGGAGTAAGTCATGTGAGGCAAAAATTACGTGCTCACAGCTGCCCCTCTTTGCCCGTAAACATGAAGCGTTTTCGTGCAAAGACAAAGTGAGCGTATACGAGCGATTTTTGCTCGTTTGAATACTCCGTGTGAAGCATTTTTTTTAAAGATTTTGACCGAACCTTTGCTTCAAAGGTTTCCTACATATCCTGGGCTAAAAATGAATTAGGTCAATGTAGTTTGGGAAGTTTTGGTAGCTGGGACTACCATGAAGCCGTATTTACTGTTGCTGCTGCTATTGTTACTTGCTGACCCCCTTATTACATCATGCTAAAATAAAATAAGAAGCTAGACTAAACTATAGTCTACGAATTACAAAATTCTATCTAGACCTTCAAACTTGATCTTGTGTTTCTTGTTGTCTTGCTGTCTTGTATTCTCTTGGTGAAATCCATTATTATTGCTTTACACCGACTTCTTGAGATGTTCTCCCTTTTCTTTGGGCGGGTACCTAATTCATGATCCTTTAAATGTCTTCTTTTGATCATTGTTTTCTTCCTCTGCTCTCCAAACGGGCTCCTGACTTCTTGATCTTGAAAGGTACGCCTCTGTTCTCCAGGCGGGCTCCTGACTTCTTGATCTTGAAAGGTACGCCTCTGTTCTCCAGGCGGGCTCCTGACTTCAAAACTTTAAAAGGTATGCCTCTGTTCTCCAGGCAGGCACCTGACTTCAAAATTATAAAGGTACACCTCTGTTCTCCAAGCGGACTCCTGACTTCAACAACTTAAAAGGTAACGCCTCCATTCTTCAGGCGGGCTCCCGATTTCAGTAACTTTAAAAAGGTAATGCCTCTGTTCTCTGGGCTGGCTTCCGACTTCAACAACTTTAAAAGATAATACCTCCGTTCTCCAGGCGGCCTCCCGACTTCAACACTTGAAGAGATAATGCCTCCGTTCTCCGGGCGGGCTCCCGACTTCAACACTTAAAGAGATAACGCCTCCATTCTCCGGGCGGACTCCCGACTTCAACACTTAAAGAGATAACGCCTCCGTTCTCTGGGCGGGCTCCCGACTTCAACACTTAAAATGATAATGCCTCCATTCTCCGGGCGGGCTCCCAACTTCAACACTTTAAAAGGTAACGCCTCCATTCTCCGGGCGGGCTCCCGACTTCAACAACTTTAAAAAACAATACCTCCGTTCTCTGGGCGGGCTCCCGACAACAATAACTTTAAAAAGGTAACGCCTCCGTTCTCTGGGCGGGCTCCCGACTTCAAAAACATTAACAAGATAACGCCTCCGTTCTCTGGGTGGGCTCCCGACTTCAACATTTTAGAAAAATAACGCCTCCGTTCTCCGGACGGGCTCCCGACTTCAACAACTTAAAAAGGTAACACCTCCGTTCTCCGGCCGGGCTACCGACTTCCACAACTTAAAAAGGTAATGCCTCCGTTCTCCGGACGGGCTCCCGACTTCAACACTTTTAAAAAAAAAAAATAACGCCTCCGTTTTCCGATCGGGCTCCCGACTTCATAACTTTAACAAGATAATGCCTCCATTTTCCGGGTGGGCTCCCGACTTCAACAACTTTTAAAATGTCTTCTTTTGTTACTTGGCATTGTTTTCCCTTGCATCTTGAACCATTTTCCCTTGAAACATGAATTATCTTCCATCTAAACTTCTTTCCCTTAAAACTTGTGTTGTCTTGCTTTCCTTTGAAACTTGAATTATCTTCCTTCGAAACTGCTTTCCTTAAAACTTGTTGTCTTCCCTGTTCTATTTGGTGCCTCCCTTTCCTTACGGTGGGTTTCTTCGAAACAACCGAGATTTTCCGCCCCTGTTTCAATCACAGAAAAATCTCGTCAGCTTAAAATGTGGTGGTTGGTTGTGATATTCTTGCTGGAGATGGTTTTTTCTTTGCTCATTTCCATGCTCTGCTTCATCTGACTGCCTTGAACTTGGTTGAAATCTTCCGACCTTCTAACTACTCCTTAGTCACAAACTTCCCAACTATTATTTCTAGTCTTCTTATCTGACCCCATATATTTCCCATGATAGCTGATTTCTACTCGAAGATCTTGCTTGTTTATTGATAACCACTTTCTCTGTCATCCGTATCCCTGAAATACCTTTTCTCCGTTCAGACCCAATATCTTCTATTTGTTGCATTGCTCATGAACCGGTATCTTTCCGACCTTTGTGTCTCACATGAATCCCAAATCACGTCTATTTTCCCCACTCTATGTATATGTTGTTCTTTCTTGACTTGTCCACTGGCCTTGGCCTTGAGGTCTGTTGCTCCTTTACTTGATATGGCAACTGATTTCCATTTGAAGACCTTGCTAGTTGCTTGACTAAGCACTTCCTTTATAAACTTTAACCCAGAAAATACTTTTCTTCGTTTGAATCCGATACATTCTATCTTGTTGTATTGCTCCTAGACCGTCATCTACCCAACCTTTGTGTTTCACCTGATCCCCAATGCATTTTGATTATTACCAACTTTAATGCGCATGTCACTCTTTCCTGATTTAAGCCAATGGCTTTGGCCTTGAGGTTTGTAACCTTTGATTTCTGTTTGAGGTGTCTTTGTTGTCACTGGTCCACCCTTTTTGTCAATCTCATCACAGAATGTAACTTTAATCCATTTGCCCAACATCTTCCATCTGTCTCATTCTCCATGAACTAATATGGACCAAACATTTGTATTTTGCAGGGATCCCAAAGCATGTTGATTATTACCAGCTCAGTGCCCTAGTTATTCTTTCCTGACTTATGACGCCTTGTTGTACTAGCCATATCTCGTCTTGTATAATTGGAAAATTGATGGCAAATTTTGGAGTCATTTCTCACTTGCTCTGACCAAACAGACTCAGGAAGAGGAAATGAAAAAGAAAAAGGAGTAGAATAAAGAACAAAGGAAAAAGATGATTCCTAACAAGAAAACTACAAAGTAGGAACCTATCAGATGTGGATACCAACTCTAATGACCATGACATGCACTTGCGACCTATTCTTATCAAGCAATTCTAATGTTTAGCTCTTGTGGTACCCTTAAAACATGAAACTGGACTTTGATTCTCCGCTGTTAATTATCCTTCACAATCTCCAAAGGGTTTTTACTATCAAGCCTCTCTCATTTTGGTCTTTCTCTCGACTTTCAGTCACCTCAAGGTGCCCGTGAGGGTTTCCACCAAAAAGACTCTCTCATCCTTTTTCTCTCTCAGCTCCCGTCGTCTTACGGTGCTCGTAAGGATTTTCACCAATAAGACTCTCATTTTTCATTTCCCTTGTTTGGACCGAAGTGTTGCCTCTGATGTGATTCACCTTTACTCGCTTGACTTGGCATCTCTCGAAGACTGATCGGAAGGTCTTTCTTTGAACCGTAATGTAGGCTTTTGGATAGGGTTAGAAAGAAAGGGTATTAAAGGCTCAAAACAAATCAACTTGGGTTTAAAGTTACAACCTTCAGAATCAGATTTCTTTACAACAACCACAACTTCTGCCCCAGTTTCTTGCTTGGGGAATTTTGTATTTTTATTTTGGTGTGACTGAACCTCATAGAGAGATTGCCTACGTATCCTTTTGGAATCAAGTCGAACGTAGTTCATACTGATTTCCTTGTTGTTATAGTTTTTCTTTTCACTTATTATTATTTTTTTCTTTTTGTGTTTTTTTCTTTTCCTTTTTCTTTTTTCTTTCTTTTTGTTGTTTTGTTGTTCTCTTTTTTTTCTCCCTTTTTTTTCTTTTCTCTTTTACTTAGCTTTCACGCTTGTGTTTCTAATCTTGGCTACTGATTCAGAAAGAGGGCTGTGAAAGAAAGCAAATAAGGCTCAAAAGGGATAACGAAGGATAGAGTGTTTAGATAGCAGAATAAAATGCCTTGTCATTCCAATCTTCAAAACATGCCAAGCATAAACAATCATGATTAAACAAATATTTGTAACATCTCCTGATTGTGCTAGACTTGATAGCGATATCCACACATTTTCTTTCTTCATCTATTAAATTCGAAGCACCATTTGGCAACATTCTCATTATCACGAACGAACCTTGCCAATTTGGGCAAACTTGTCTTTAATTTTAAACTGATGCGGCATGAAACCTAAGGTTTCTTTATGTTCTATCTACCCCAGTTTCACATGGTTCAGGCTTCAAATGATCTCAATCTGTTCTTATTTCCCTTAAGTGCCCCGATCATCTTCCAGTTGCTTCATGATTGAACTAATCTTTAAGATTAGGCCTAGAATTATGCGTGCACGTCATGTCACTAGAGTCGACAGGAAAAGAACTATAAATAGGAAAGAACTAAACAAAAAGAAAATGACTAAAAATAACAGAAAATAGAGAATTGTTTTAGACAAACGGGGAAAGAGTTTGTACAGCAAAACAAGCATAATAAACTGGGGTACAAC
Organism: Nicotiana glauca; assembly: GCA_026770625.1. Classification (NCBI taxonomy): domain Eukaryota; kingdom Viridiplantae; phylum Streptophyta; class Magnoliopsida; order Solanales; family Solanaceae; genus Nicotiana; species Nicotiana glauca. Next base: position 21,171 of record MU765437.1, on the reverse strand, counting down.
CCGTAGAACAAACCTAGACAATGCTAAATGAGATATTACGACCAAAGGAACTGCACAAAATCAAAAGATAGAAGGGTTTGATTTACAGACAACATCCAGATTACAACCCTGAAATAATCTGGACAACAGAAATGACAACAAAAATAAACCACCAAAATTCCTCCCTGGCTGGCCAAGAGATGGAGCGTCTTTCCGATTACCAAGCATGGCATCTTAGCCATTGACTTATGCATCAACAATATTAGGACCTTCACAAGTCTTCATCCCATTGTTCTCAACAAATTGCTTTTGGGTTCCCCATGCGTGCTCGTTCTTAATATCAACCTCTGATAGCACCGAAAGCTTAGCAGCACGTGGACCTCTGAGGCTCCGAAAAGAGTTCTCACATTTCTTTTCAAAATAAACCATACCCACTGTATGTGTCTGATTATGCACATGAGATGGACTTTGGCTGGTATCTGCTGCATCTGAATTTTGCACGACAATGTCGCATGCATCAATATGCTTCTGAATCGCATTCTTCAGATTCCAACACTTCTCTATGTCATGCCCCGGGACATATGAGCAATATGCGCACCTTTGAGAAACGTCGAACTTCTTTGGAATAGGGTTTGGCATTCTTATCTGGATCGGCTTCAACATGTCCAATTTTCTTAGCCTTTGGAACAGACTGGCATATGACTCTCCCAATGGAGTGTAGGTTTTCTTCCGTAACCTCTCATTCTTTTTCTTTTATATATATTTTTTTAGTTGTGGTCGAATCTTATGGAGATTGCCTACGTATCATGACCCCGCATGAATCAGACTGTGCGTAGTTCTGGCCGATAAGTGCAAAAATAACTAATAAAAAAATTGATTTTTTTTCAAAATTTTCATAAAAGAAAAATGTGCTTATTACAACGACACATTTTATTACAAAATTAACGGACTCCAAAAGACTCTAACATCAAAATGGCAATACAGCCTAAAAATAGACTAATAGACTCTGACTGACAAATATAGATTATTTTATAAAATCATCACTATTTCTCAAAAAATTTCATAAAAGTATCCGATTTTATCAATACGGCCTTTCAACACTTCGAAGAAGATTTAAAGGCTGTGTTAGCTCACCGGTCAAAAAATTTGAGAAATGATCAAAGACGGTTGTTCTCACAAAAACAGCCTTCCGGCGTCCTTTTGGGGACATTCGGCTATTTTGGACAAGAATTACCTTCACTCATGACAAAAATAACGATATTTATTTTCCTTAAAAAAAATTCTCTCTTTTTTTTTTAAACAATAATAATTTTTTCAGAATAGTTGAACCCGATATGGGTTGCCTACGTATCCCACATCCGGTGAGAATCAAACTTACGCAGTTCTGCTGGACTTGACGGAAATAAAATCAACTATATTTTTTTTTTCAAAAAGGAAAATAGACAAATTTTTTGCTATCATTTTCAAATCCTGATTTTTCCTTAAAAGAAAAAAAAATTATTCCCTATTTTCAAAACGTTTTTCTTTTTCCATTTTTTTTAAAAAGCCGGTCAACATGCAACTTCGAAGCAAATGAATGCACAAGTAGCAAGTAAGATGCATCAGGATGGTCTTTTTCATTTCAGGTACACCTGTCCTAGATAGATCCAACCCCTGTGTTGAATCTCTAAGGTCAAATGCACGTGATGCAAATAAAACGTTCCTACTAGGGATATCTAGTTATGAGGTTTGTTCTTATAGGTTCAAATCTTATTGGAGAAAGTCTCTAGACTGGCTTACTTGAGCGGACAACTCGAGCCGAGGAGGGTCAGTGTACCGGTAGCATTGCTTTCCGGCTTAACTGGTGGCGCTCTCCGCCTAAAACAGGTGTGACTAAAATCCTTTACCGGGTGTCAAGCACCTCGGCTATCTCAAATAAAAGCGGGCTATGTCAAGCAAATGCCCAATTTTAATTTCAAGAAGACTTAGAGAGGGTGCGTGAGAAGACAGTTTATATACACAGTTCAAAAATTATCAAAGCGATAAAAAGTAACATTTAGCACATTTAAGTCAAAATATCAAATAAAAATCAGATAATAAATAAGCCAAATACAGCAATTATTCCAAGCTCGAATTTCTAACCCTGAAAAAGTGGTTCTGGGTTATAGTCCCCAGCAGAGTCGCCAGAGCTGTCACACCTCCTTTCTATGCTACTACACCCCCGGAAAGGGATATAATAAAAGGGAGTTTTTCCAATTAAAGGACAATCGAAATGGGATTTATTTTTTAAGAATTCAGAGTCGCCATTTGGGAGATTTATGGAGTCCCAAGTCACCGGTTTATTTTAAATCCCAAATCGAGAAAAATTTTGACTTCCTTTTGAAGTCTGCTAACCAGAAATTCTGAATAAGAAATTTTGTTAACCCGAGGAAAGGTGTTAAGCACCCCCGGATCCCGTGGTTCTAGCACGGTCGTTTAAACTATTATAAGTAGCCAATTATCTGATTTTAATACATGTTCTAACATATGGTGTAATTTTTGAACTTTAACCGCTTTATTTTATTTATATATTTTGAACTTAAATTGGCTATGAACAAGCCTAGACACAAGGAAGCAGTAAGCAATTTTGGAGCCCAATTCATGATAATTCAAGACTAAACCATGGCCCATCCTTAGTCAAATTCAAAATATTCTAATTACATTTATCCAATCCCCACAGCTTATTAACGCCACAATCAGCTTAAATCCTAAAACCTTTTATTTTATAACAAACAACCATGAACCATTATCACTAATCCATTCAATCATCAATCTTAAACATTTCCATGATGAAGAAAACGCAGTGGACAAATATAAGACCAAACTAGGCAAATAGATGAACTGGATACAACTTGATCTCAACTCCAAATAACTTATAGCTACAGCGCTCAAATGAAAACATGTGAAGAAAATATTAATAATATTAACAGTACGGCACACATTGAGTCACAAGAAGTCAGAATATACATTAGAAATCTCAATTACTCTTATATGTCTTTGTACAAATTGCACACCCTTCTTAATAATCCTACACGACACAGAATTTCGAGAAAGACCAAGTGTAAGCATTACGACCAAACTCGGGGTTTTCAAATCTAATTTTTAAACACATATTTTGCTTATAACCTTTTAGACATTAGGAGTTTATGCAGGAATACGGGCAACATTAAGTCATGAGATCTCTGAAATCAGCAAACCAAATTCCAAGCTGTGTGTAAATGAATTTAAACATATGGAAACTAGACCCGACCTCAAATTTCAACAGTCCTGAATATGATTCGAACCTAGGGTCACACTCAAAATCAATTAACTCGCAATTAAGCTAAAGAAACAAAACCTTTAGTCAATGCATATGCCTGACATACAAATACCCTTGGTCTCCACTTGACATGAGATATAAAAAAAAACTCCAGCAAATTTGATGAACTACAAATAAATAAATAAAAACCTAATAGAATACTACTTAACTACAAAGAACAATGAACTGTGTATCCTTCTTTCAGCACCCATTTCCAAACCATGAGATAATTCAACACCTACCATATACAGTTTAACTTTTAAATGATATTGAAATTTCTTGCACATACTAGCATATAAGGTTTATACGCAGTCCATGAATAACATGAGTTCCCAATGTAACAGTCTACTATACTTTATACTAAACATTTTAGTGTAACTTAATTATGACTACAGGATATAAAACATCAATTCTTAATATTTTAAAATAAAACTAAGTAAACTTAAGTCAAATGAAAATACAAAGAAAAAAATGTTAAAGGAAATCTGAGGATCTTCATTCAGAATTTATCAAACCATTTTACATTGTTCCAAATTTGAAATGTGTACCTGGCAATGAGAGTAAAGAAGGTGAGATTCAACAGTAGCAACAACACAGCAGCAAAAACTCAGCCAAGAGCAATAGAACAGTAATTCTAACCCCAAGATTCAAACAAAACCAAACTCCAAAAAAACAAACTCAAGTTATTTGACCAAGGCTGATGACTCTGGTATTTTCAAATAAGCTTTCTTAATGAAATGAAATCGAACAACCCAAACAAACAGGATTCTAGCAATTTTAAACCAGAAATACCAGGGCTTTAGGAAATTTTTCTTTAGAAAATAGCTATTCCAGCTCTTTTTTCAGAATTTTTCTCTTATAATCTCCTTGTTTTCTTAGTCTTTCTACTTGTTCCTATGTGTGTACTCTCAATATTTTTCAGTATTTTTTCAGAATTTTCAGACTGTTTTTTGACTCTAAACTCTTACTCTCTATATTCTTCAGTCCTAAGATCTCTTACTTCTAACTGTCTCTATTTTTCAGAATGTCCTCCTCTCTATCTCTCTTTCTCTCTTAATTTTCAAAGTGTTACCAACTGTATTTTTTCAACCTCTCCCACTCTAAGGTGTTTTCCAGGCCTCCTCCTTTTATATCTGATTTCCAGCCTCTAAATAGGCATTCAGTTAGTGCTCAATCCACTAGCAACTTACATTTTCAATTATTTAATTACCCCCATTACCCTAGTACTTTTTATTTTAATCATGAATGCCTATTTCAGTCCCTAAAATCAGCAAGTGCATTCCCCACTATTACTTGTTTTTTTTAACCTTTTCAATTCCATGTAGGAGGGTCTCAATTTAGTTCTTAGCAGCCTTTAATTATTATTCAGGTACCCTAACTCCCAAACTACCCCTGAAATCCCCTGTTATCCAATTTTCCAAGTCCAGACTAACCAAATTACCCCTCAAAGCCATGTGAATCAACCCCCTTATTCTGAATTCTTATAAGCATGCCAAGTACTATTCTAATGTAGACAAACAGAATCAAGAAGATATCAGTTTCCAAAACCTTAATAAACATATCATGAACTGGAATCAGAAATAAACTTGAACAACTGAAACTGGCATTTATGAAGAAACAAACAAAGAAGGCCCTATTTCAAAATTTTTAAAACAATTACCCTAGTCGCCTACAGTCCTAACAGGGAATCAAATGGTACTATCATACCGATTTCAATTATGTCCAACCCAACATATCTAAATTAGAAACTGAAATCCCAATGACCTAATGGCAATTCCTAATATTTTAACGATTAAACACAGAATCTAATTAACCTAAACTTAACAGAATGGGCAAAACAAAACATGTGGAAGAAAAGAAGAAAGGGGCAGAAGTAAATCAAGTTTTAAAAATACGAAGAAAATGGTACAGGGTACTCACCTTTTAAACTTTGAGAACATCACTTGCTTTCATGATTCTCACGAAACTGATACTACTCACTTGTTCTTGTAAAGAACAAGTGAGCAGTATCAGTTTTTGTGCGAAATTGGTCTTTTAATCACGGAAAGCTAAAGTCTGGACCAATACAAGTTGCTGAGTTTATGAAATCGAATTTGAACCCCTAGGTCTCAGACCTTAGATTTAGTATTCGAGAGTTTTTGGTAAGATTTGAAGGAAATTGGTTAGGAATTAGGGTAGAGGATGGTGAGGGGATCATGGGGTGTTGATTTGGGATTGTTTGGGGGCGGCGCCGCCATCGGAAAATTTGAGGGCGGCGCTAGGGTTCGTCCCTTCGAATCAAGATTCGAAGGGTTCTGATGGTATTCGAGGGAAGGGGCTTGAGAGGTTGGGATGAGAAGAGGGAGGGGAATCGATGGTGCTAATTTGGTGGCGGTTGGAGGTTATCCGCCGCCGTGGGCGATTTCTGGCGGGCAGAGGGCGGTGGCGGAAAGTTTGGTCTCTGAAGGTTTAGAGACAAAGAGGTAGGGGTGTTCTGAGAGGGGGCTGGATCGGGTTGGAGGGTTTTATACCGGGTAGAATATTGAATCCAAGCCGTTCGATCAATCAAGATTAACGGCTCGGATCAATTCCCCTATGTGAAACGGTGTCGTTTGGTCTTAGTGGGGGACTGGGTCGGTCCGGAAAAATGGGTCAGGGCTGGATCGGATGAGGATGGGCATCTCTGGACCGTTGGATGGGGTTTAAACGGAGGGCTGGGATTGATTGACAATGAAACGACGTAGTTTCATCACCATACTACGTCGTTTTGATGGTTTCTTGGACTAAATGTCTGGACTGGGTATGGGCGTGGGTTTGGGCTGGTTTCAGGGTATTTTTGCCAAAATCAATTGGGTCAGGGGATTTTTTTGCCCGATTTTAATTCCTTTCTTTCCTTTCTTTCCTTTCTTTTTCTTAAAAATTAAAACTAAAAATCCTCATTAAATTATAAACCCAAATTACCTTATAAAAAAATACTATTAACTTTAAGTAATAATTATCACATATAATTCAATACCAAGCTAAAAGAAAAATCATAAAATTTGAAACTAAATACTAAAAATGCCAAGTACATTATTTTTTTGTGATTTTTCATTTTCGTAAAAAAATAACTTACTTAATTAATCCTAAAATATAAAATTAAATCTTAAATATAAATGCAATATATTTTTGTATTTTTTATTTATTTATTAATTTAAACAAAAAAATAACGCACACACAAAAATGCAAATAATGACAGAAAACACCACGAAAATTCACAAAATTGCACACAATAAAACAAATAATTTTTGTTTTGATTTTGTGAGAGTAATTCATGTGAGGCAAAAATCACGTGCTCACAATTAGTAGTACCAACTTTTGTCAACCTCACCACACCATAAAGTGAGCAAATAATAGGAGACTTAGTCTGCTCAAGTACAATTTTTTGAGAGTTCTTAGCTTCTGTAAATGTTGCCTTAGATGAATGGTTGGTTGTGCTGCATATTTCTGTATTTCACATTCTCCTTTTGGACATAGGTTCTTGTTTAATATAATAAACAAATGGACTTCTCTGTCATTCTAATCTCTCTAATTCTGCCATTCCACAAGGGAAGGGGGACTACTATTACATGACCAATTTGGCAGATACTTTATCTTTTGACACAATTATTTTATAATTTCAGGTCATACCGTCTGATGTTGGATAATTTAGTAGGTGAAAGATTTCAAATGATGAAAAGTTGAGGAAATCATTTGAAGACCATCATTTGAATTAGTTATATAATGATATTAGCTATTTAGTCTAAACAATATATTTTTATGCTTTAAGTTACTCTGATATTAATGTTTTTGATTAGTACTTCCTTTTGTTTGTTAAGATTAATGAGATACATAATTTTTTTAAATTAATATTAATATATTTCATTATTTGAGTCATATTATGTACGAATATAGTAACTGTTATTAATTGTGGCTAAACTATATATAATTGATGTCAAACAAATGTCGTTAAAGATATTGACTTTTAGCAGCAATTTAGTTAAACATATTAGCCATTAGAATGGAAGATAAAAGGGCAAACTAAGATGTTTTCACAAGGGATACTATGGCCATTTTAATTGCCATTAAAGATGCGAACTTTTAGTGGCAATTATTTTTAATTTAGCGGCTATAAAAGATAGATGCTAAAGAAGTATAATTAGCCGTTTGGATTGGATTTAGTAGTCATTATAGTAGCCACAAACAATTACTTTAGCGGCAATTATTTTGAATGTAGCGGCTATAATAATGGACGCTAAAGAAGTATAATTAGCCGTTTTGGATTTTTAGTAGCCATTATAATTGTTGCAAATAATTGCCATTAAAGATAATAACTTTTAACGGCAATAAGATATATCGTTTACCAGTTTTGTGAGAATAGCCGCTAAAGCCTTTGCCGACCCCAGTTTCAGCGGCAAAAGGCTAATGGCCGGTAAAAGATATAGCGACTATTATTATTGCCTCTAAAGCTATTTTGTATTTCCGCTAAAGGTCTTATTTGTAGTAGTGGGCTGGGTATCCGATAAATGTTGGTTCCATCATGTCCACCAACATCACTTTAGCTGTCTAGAAGGGTAAAAGATCCTATCCGTGCCCGAACTTCCTTATAGAATACTTCAAGGATCAATGGGTAGAGCCGAAGCATTATGATACAGAAGTGAAGGCCAAGAAACCTTTCTCCTGGTACCATCTGCAGGAAGCTGATAACCCGAAATTCAAGGGTAAAGCTACTACCTCAAGTGGCCAGTCTGAGCAGCCAGCGTAGTGGTTACTATTTCAGCTGCCAAGCCTTCCACAGCAGCCAGTACTTCTACTGGGACAATAGCCATGCCACCTTCAACTTTCGGACCACCTGCTACTACTAGATTATCAGTGCCATTCCAAGTGCTGGCTTCATCTACTTATCTTCAGACTGTGCTGTGAGTCTCCCAGACATTAGCGAGTCTCAACAATTGGATGCATGCAACTACTACAAAGCTGACTGATATATCCAGTATTGTTGCAGCACAGTCCTCAGCCCCGGCAGCACTCGCAGAGCCACAGGTACATCCCTTAGTGGAAGAAACTTTGAAGAAGATTATGGCCGACCAGAATACTATCATGGCTAAAGTTATGGCACAAAGGAAAGTTATTGAGCATTTGGGAACACAGGTCAAGAAGATATGAAAGTCTCATGATCAAAGAAGTCAGTGGATAAGCTGAGAAAAGAGATTGGGAAGATTACATATGCCCGTGATTTACCATTGGACCATGGAGATAGCACCTCCAGCAGCACATGCACCACCAGCAGTACCTGAGGCAGCAACCGGCCAGTCTAAAAAGCCAATTGTAACTGTCCACACCGCTGAGGAGATGATCCAGATGCTTAGAAACCCGGTTGTCCCTCAGCCAGGTGATGATGAGATACAGCTTAAGACCGATGGTGATGATGATCCTATGCAGTTTGAGAACACATAGGGATTTCTCTTAGATCTCTACCATTTCCCTGATCTTATTTTGTTAAGCATTGAGGACAATACTTATTTTCATTTGGGGAGTGGTCTATTTTGATTGTTTGACATTTGGGTCGTAATAACTCATATACTATTTTTCTTTCATCTTTATTTTCCTTTGGTATGTATATATTCTCCCCATTTGATGTAGATATTCATTTCCCTTATGTATATATTCTTTTATCTAGCTTTCCGTAGTTTATTTCATAGCTTCTATAGTTTGCTTTTCCATAGTAGTATAACTTCTTATTTACTTTAGTAACTTCTTTTTAATTTGATAGCTTCTTTTTATATTTTGAGTGAACAATAAGCATTTGGTTTTCTTAATGTCTCGGTTTTTTTAAAAGGTGGATTATGAGTGAACCGGGTGGCTCTTCCTATTTATGGATCGTGTGGAAACCTTCTTAAGGGATTGAGCCCATTTATTTTATGTTTGGCAAATATATGAATAAAAAGGGTCTCAATCATGCTTCAATTGGTACCAACACATTTACCTATGGTCGTATGGCTAAAAACGAGTTGTTGGCAGAAAATAGCTCTATTAGTGACCCCTTTGACTCAGGTGTTGACTTAAGCAGTCATCGAGTAATTCAAATCGAGCCATTTGTGATTCTCAATCTTAGATAGGGTTATTTTGGGCCCTCGACTCTAATCTCTTTAGCAATCCAGAAGCGTGAGAGGTGAGATGTTTAGTTACAATTCTAAGTACACGTGCTAATAGTCTAGAACTTGGCCCGAATGTTAGTCTAGGAAAAATTCTAAGTGTAGCTTGGCCTGAGAAATAATTGTAGGCTCTCTTTGATCCAATTTGAAATTTAAAATCTTCCATAGCCTACCAATGTGATATCCCTAGTCAACCACTTCGAGCCTAAGCCATTTTTCTTTCAAAACCCACGTTACAAGGCTTTATCCGTTCTGTAATGACCCTCTCTTGGAACCCAATCTTTCCTTAGCATTCTTGAGAAACAATTGGCAAAAACATAAGTTTGGGGGGTAGACGAGGAGATTGATGTGATAAAAGGTACAAAGAAGAAAAATAAATGAAGAAAAAGAAAGGCAAAGAAAAGAAAGAAGGAACAAAATAAAAATGCCAAAAAGAAAGTGAATAAAGTGATGAGTTGAAGGGAATTCAAAAGAAAATAAGGAGAAAAGGCTGAAATAAATAGAAAAGAAGAAAAATAAATGTCATGAAAGAAAGAGCGATGTTACGTCTCTCTAGTTCTCCCGAGAAAGAAGAAGAAGAAAATGACTCGAAGAGTCAAGAAAGTATGAGCCGAAAAGAGAAAATGGAGTGCTTAAGGAAAGATGAAACCATTCATGTCCAACAAGTCTTACCTTGGTCCAAAAGCCTTCATTATATCCCGCAAAATCCCTACATGATTTAAAGTTGTGTGAGCTTATATTAGTGATGATTTACATAAGGGGAAAGTTTATGTACTTAAAGTCAGACTTGTGACGTTCTTTTGAGAGAGATGAGCTAACTTTTCACAATCCTTGATTTGAGTGTTGCATTCTAAAGTGAGATTTGCTAATGGAGAGTAGTGGAAGAGGACTTTGGGATCTATAATGATCTATATGAAAGAACGAGCTTACTTGATGAATAGAGTCAACTCTTGATGCTCTAGTGTCACACTAGAACTATTGTATTCAAAAAGTCAAATCATTGCATTGTTGATAATTCATGTGTTGTGGGTAATTATTGGTCCCAATAGATGCGTGATTGATTTACTTTAGGCCAACTAAAATATCCCTTTTCCAGTGGAGGCGTGAATTGCCTTATTTGCTTGAGGACAAGCAAAAGCTTAAGTTTGGGGGAACTGATAAGTAGGAAATTTTGACCGCATATTTGGTCTTTTTTACTTGTGTTTTAGCTCAAAAATTCTTAAAGGTATTCCCTGAAACTAACGTAATTTGCTTACTTGCAGGAATATAGAGAAACGAGCCAAAGAAGTCAAAATTAACTCATAAAAGAGTCAAAAGTGAAAAAGAGCCAAAATAGGGCAAAAAGGCCAGTAGTGCGGACCGTACAATTCTAGTGCGGCCGCAAAAGGGAAATTCAGAGAGTAGTGTTTGGGCCAGCTAAAGGCATGCGGACCGCACCGAAATTATGCTGCCGTAGGAGGTCAAGTGCGGCAGGATTCATTATTATGCGATCCGCAGGAATGAAGAATTAGAGAGCTATTTCAAGTCCAAAAGCAGGGAGTGCAGACCACATCATTTTTGTGCGGCGGCATAATTAGAAGTGCAGCCGCACCCATTTTTACGCGAACCGCAGAAGCCTCGAAGTTCCAAACCCAAGTTCCAAATAATGCAGACCGCACGATAAATTATGTGGCCGCAGAAGCTCATTATGCGGCTGCACAACCTTCGCAGGGGCATTTTTGTTCGATATTTTCAGCTTATTATAAATAGAACTTTTTATCAATTTTAGGTTTAGTTTAGTTTTCAGAAATGCACCCGAGTCATTTTCTTTACTGTTTTGAGTAATTTTGTAATAGAATAACTTCTAAACATTAGATTTTCTTTCTCTAATAAATTATTATGCGTTCTATCTTAATTTTATTTTTTTTTTATAAAATTAGATTTAGGGTTCCTCTGTGCGACACTGCGACTGCTGCCTTCTTCCTCAACTTTGTGCAACTGCTGCCTTCTTCCTCAACTCGACTGTGACGCCTTCTTCCTCAGCTCATCACTCATCCTTCTTCCTCAGGTCTCCCCTTCTCCGGCCAACTTTGCTTCTACTCTTTCTTCCGCCGGCTATCATTTTCTCCGTCAAAGCCCAGTGAGTAAGCTGAAATCCGATCTTTACGTGTGGGTTCACCTGTGGCGGTGTGGCGGTGTGTCGCGTGGCCTTCGCGCTTCCTCTAACAGATCTATCTCCGGCGGCGGCCATTTTCGCCGACTTTTCTCCTCACAGGCTGTACGGTTTTCCTCTCTCTCTTTTCAATCTATTCATTTGATCAGCTAATCTTAATCACTTGTTTTATCTATTTTTTAAATCTTAACGATTTTTTATTGATAAATTCTGTATTGAAATTTTGCTGTCTCATTACTCGTGA
>MU765436.1:258247-296796 GCA_026770625.1 Nicotiana glauca | reverse complement strand
GGTTCTTCTATCTTAGTTCATGTAGCTTCAGACGTGCACACTTGTATCTCGCATATATTGCTTGCAAATCAGACTAGCTCTTTTCTCTCTCAAAATATGCTTAACTTCTGCGTATGTGCATTACCTGTAAAAAGAACAACTTGGCTATTTAATAGATTAACAGTTAGAGTTTGATCGTGACTCCAATGCTTATCCTTAGTCGATTTGAGTCCTTAACCAATACAAACTCCCATCCGTATCCTAGCTTAGGATTGTGTTCTCTTGTCATAAGGAGACTGTCCTACTTAGAACTCAATGCAACCTTTTCGATTCCGTTCAGAAGATATTTGTTGCGCAATCTTCAATACATATCTTCCTCACGTGCCTTTCATGTGCAATGGTTATGACTAACTGTGTCTCCCAAGACGGACCAGGTTCTTCCCTGAGTTCATTTGTCAATATTCAAAACTTCAACTGAACTTGGGCCAACAATATTAATTACAAAATAAAAACAAAACTATTCTAAAATTACAGCAGAACCAGTAGAACAATTGGAAACAAACGAGACTGCAACTTCATTTCATTTTCAGCTGGAAGTCTAAATAAATTTCAGAACATGTACCTGGATATTAATCACAACAAGAAGAAACAGGAGTCAACAGGAGCAGATGAATAATAGCAGACTCAATTAACATGTCACAGCAGCAGGAAAACAATCAACAATTTCAAACTGGAGTCTCAGCCACGAAAACCAGCACAATTGACCCAAAATTGACTCGAGGAGACCAGTTTTAACTTGAAATTAATCCAGGAATCTCTAGAAAACTTTAGCAATCAAACTCTAAGTTCAAGGATGCATAATCAAATACTACAACTTGAAACTAAACCAAAATCTCAATAGAACAATATTTTTTGAGTTTTTTTTTGGAGCTTTACTAATTTTTTTTTTTAGTTTTTCTGCAGATTTCAGATCTAGAATGAGGTTTTTGGAGCTCTAGAAGTTCATGTTTTTGTGTTTTTGAATTTGAAATTCAAAATCTCTAAGGCTAAACTTGCTGAAAATTGCTTTAAGAGGGAAATTTGGAGGCTGGGAGGTTTTTGAATTTTTAGATGTGTGTAAACTTGTTCATGAAGGTACTAGGCATGCCTTTTATAGGCAGAAAAAAGGGGCAGAAGCTTCTAGAAGTTATTCACCCATTTTCTCCCCTTTTTATTTCTAAAAATTACTTACTAGTCCTAAAGTTTTGACTTGTTTCTCAAGTCACTGCACTAAATTACTGAAACTTACACTAAAGCCCTATTCTAGAAGAGCATAGGGTGTTCTAGTTTTACCTACATCATGGTTTTCTATTTGGTAAAGTCTGTACTACCCTTATGTAATCTAAAATTCACTAACCTAATATTAAACTATAACCCCAACCCCCTTACCTTGGTCAAATAATTGTGGTTAAACCCAGTAAGTCTAAATCAGCTATATCCAAACCCTAAAATTAACAGAAATTATTTAGCAATTAATTCTACTAAAAAAATTAATTCTAAGAACAATTAGCAATGTTAACACAAATCTAATCTAATTATTTTTCTAATAAAACTAAAGCCTATATTTGTAATCACTGAATCAAAACAAAAGTTCAACTAAACTAAGAAATCACATGACCAAAAGAACATCAATAGAATGAATTTAAACATGAACAGAATCAGAAATTAAACAAAATTAAAACTAATCAGAAAACCATAAGAAAAATTTGAAAAGAAATAGACATAGACAGAATAAAAATAAAGAAACAGAAATTAAAAAAAAAAAAGAAATAAGACAAAAGAAAGAAAAAACTCACCAGTTTTGACTAGAACAGCTCTAGATGTGCTCGGACATTATTTTGGCCTTGGCTTCAAAGATTCGAACACTAGATCTAAAATTCCGATGGTTTCAGTTAAGTTCAAGAGTAACTGATTTTGGGATGTAGGTAGGGAAAGGTAAGGAGAGTATATGGTGTGATTTTTGGGGATTTTGGAAAAGTTAGGGTTTTGAATCGCAACATCGATTTAATTTTCGAAGAGTTTGGGTGTTTTTTGAAGGCAATTAAAGCCATATATGGGATGGGGAGACGATGGCGGAGCCATGGTGTTAATTTGGTGGGAAAGGGTGGCATCGCCGCCATGGGTGGCGGAGGCGGTGACACTGTTTTTGAGTATTCGAGGAGCTGGGGAATGAATTGAAATAAAATATGGCTAGATTTGAGATGAGGGGGAAGAGGAGGTTCGGGGGTGTATTTTTGGGTTCCATCGGAGCATCACTGCCGGCGGAGGCGAATTCTGGCCGGCGGCGGATGGCAGAATGTGGCAGAGGATGGTGGGGATTAGGGTTTGGGATACTGGGTAATGAGAGAGATGGAAAGGGTGTAGGGGGGCCTTATCCGACATGTATATACTAAAACAACCCTAGTTCTGAGCCGTTGGGTCTACAAACCTAGACGGCCCAGATCTTTTGACGCCAAACAACGTCGTTTTGCTTAACAGGGGCAGGCCGGGTAATTTTGGTTGGGCTTGGATCAATTTAGCCGGGTTTGGGGTGTAATTGGGTCTGGGCTGGCTCAAAAATAGGGTATTTACTAAGACTAAGCTTTCCTTTAATTCTTTCTATTTTATCTTCTTTTATTTATTATTTATCATTATTATATTTATTTTTCTTTTCATTTTTATATAAATAACAAAGATCTAATTTGACTAATTAATTTTCTAAAATTAACCACTTCCTAATTTAAAGGAAAACTAAGTAAAAATGCAAAGTAATATTTTCTTCTCATCATTTTTTTAATATTAATTGACCAATAAAACAAAATATAAAGTTGAGTCCTAAATGCAAAGATACTATATTTTTGTATTTTTTATGAATTATACCAACTAAAAATGCATACAAGATGCAAACAAACACAAAATCATGCAATTAATTCCTAAAAGTCAAATAATAAAAGAAAAATCCTAATTCTAAGGAATTTTATAGGTGTAATTTAAGCGTGGAAAAAAATCACGTGCTCACAGTATTGGCCTACAATTTTGTAGCGACGGTCGAGCATGCCCGAGTTGCGTTAATTCGGTTGGTATAGCCGTATGACCGTAGTCATTTGTGTTTGGTCGTAGCCATTTTTGGTCCTGAGTGATGTAGTTTAGGTGTCTACATCGAGGGTATGCCCTTTCGGGTATCTTACAAATGCAACATAGAGCCTAAACTTTGAGATCGAGTCTTATGCCTGTAGTAAGGTCTTACAAAAAAATTTATGCGTGTTAAGGTCTTACAGTTTATTCATGCCATTAAGGTCTTACAGTTTTTCATGTTGTTGAGGTCTTACAGTTTTTCATACCGTTGAGGTCTTACAGGTTTTTCATGCCATTGAGGTCTTACAGGTTTTTCATTCCATTGAGGTCTTACAGGTTTTTCATGTCATTGAGGCCTTACAGGTTTTTCATGTCCTTTTTTATCTCGAGCATAGTAGTCTAGGTATCTATATTGAGGGTATGACCTTTCGGGTGTCTTACAAATGCGACGTAAAGCCTAAACTTCGGGATTTAGTCTTATGCCTGTAGTAAGGTCTTACAAAAATATTCATGCATGTTGAGGTTTTATAGGTTTAGTTGCTGCTATATACAGGTCTTACAAGACCGAAGCTGCCCATTTGGGGTCTCATGGCCTCATGTCTGGATGAGTTAATGGAGGCGGTGTTTTGACGGCAAACCCTGAGTCGTTGAGAGTTTTTGACTCGGGAGCCATTTTTTGCGAGCTTTGCATTGCCTCGTCGAAGGCATACGATTTTCGAGATCCCGACCCTAAGGTCGTGCATTTTTCTTTTGAGATTTTGATGCCAGTCCCCGAGTACTCGAGATAATTTTGGCATTGGAGATATTTAGCGATTTCCACATTGCTTTATTTGGGGGCTCGTGAATTCGGCATCCCGACTCGGAGGTCCTTTAAGTGTTGAATTGTTGACCTCAGCCCCCGGGTGTTCGGGATGTTTTCGGCTGAGGAGTTGTTTTTTTCGGCGTTGCTGAGCCTATTTTGAGATGTCTTGACAAAAGATATTCTTCGATTACTTAGTACAGGTGTACATATATTTTTCCATCAGGGCTCGGATATATGGACACGATTCGTTCGACCGTTTGACCCGGTACATTACTTTCCTAAAAAGACATCGTTTAGCATTTCTTGGTTTTTTTCGAATGGGTGGCTTCCGGGGGAATGCCCCCCACTGTTCGAGGCTGATCGTGGAAGGATCCTTGAGCATTTGTTGAGTTTTCATTGGGTATCACGCAGATGTTGCCTCGTTATAAACCTCACTGGTAAAACCTTTTTTTAGGACAAAAACTTGGCCAAAGGAAAAGAGTGCAACGGATGATTTAAAACCTCAAGGTCTTCGAGCGGGGTTAGCGTTCTTGACCGCTTTGATCGGGCACCTGTATAAGGGTTAGCCTAAAATACGAAATGAAAAGGGAGATGGTCGTACCTTAATGTGAGACATGCTGGCGATATTCTGATGATCGATATGTTTTAACCACTCGAGATGAGGATGCGATAAGGTCCTTTATTTTCGTTTAATATGGCTTGATCGAGGTGGTGGCTTGACTTCCCCTTGGCTCTTTTGCGGGCGAGGGTGCGAGCGTTGGTGCCACATCGTGCATTGCGAACATTTCCCTTGCTGTATGTTGTTCCCTGTAGACTATTTTGATCATGTCCTTTGTTGAGAATTTCATCATTTGATGAAGAGTGGATAGTACCGCTCTCATGCAGTGTATCCACGGCCGTCTGAATAAGGCGTTATATCTCATGTCTACTTCGATAACATGGAATTTGACGTTTTGTGTCGTGTCGGCCATAGTGATCGGGAGGACGATTTCTCCTTTCGTCGTTTCACTTGCCATGTTGAATCTGTTGAGGACTCGAGTGGTGGGTACAATTTGGTAGAGCATTCCGAGCTTCTCTATCACCCTCGACCTGATAATGATAGCCGAGCGACCTGTATCCAAGAGTAACATTTTATTTGAAAAAAAATTACGAAGAAAGAAATTACCAGTGTGTCATTGTGAGGTTGATACAAGGCCTCGGTGTCCTCTTCCCTGAATGTGAGGGCGTCCTCGGGAATATATCCCCGGGTCCGTTTTTCCCTGGTGATGCATATTTTTGTCTTTCTCATTATGGGCTCCTACGGGGTATCGACGCCTCCCATGATCATGTGGATGACATGTTGTGGCTCGCTTGCCTCGTTTTTCTTGGCCGCCTCTCTTTCCTGGAATTGATTTTTGGCTCGATTGTTAAGGAATTCCCAGAGATGCCCTTTGTTAAGTAGTCGGGTTACCTCTTCCCGTAGTTGATGGCAATCCTCGGTCCTGTGGTTGTACGTGTTGTGAAACTCGCAGACCAAGTTGTGATTTATTAGTGAAGGGTCAGATTGTATGGGCCTAGGCCAGTTGGCATATCTGATTTTACTGATAGCGAACACTATCTCGGATACATCGACGTTGAAGTTGTATTCCGCCAAGTGAGATGCCCCTGTCGGCCCCGTATTTCCGTCGAATCTGGCTCTGTTGATGAGTCCACGTGGGTTCTGTCCTTGATTTGCCAATCGATCGTTGCGAGGTGGGTTGCATCTTGGTGCATTCCTCCGATCTTCAAGATACGCGTGATATATCTCTTTGGTTGGTTTCAACTCCTTCGCCAGGAGCCTATTTGGATATACAAAGCTCGAAGGGGCTCTCTGCTGGTCATCCTTGACCTTGATCTTTGATTGATACCGATTGTGGACGTGCGACCAGGTTACGACGGGATACTCGATTAGATTCTCTTTTACCTGCCTTGAGGCCACTGAGCTTCGTCCATTCAGGCCTTGAGTGAAGGCTTGTACAGCCCAATCGTCGGAGACCGGGGGTAGTTCCATTCGTTCCGTTTGGAAGCAAGATACGAATTCTCGCAGCATTTTATTCTCCCTTTGCTTGATCTTGAATACGTCGGACTTCCTTGTTTTCACTTTGATGGCGCCGACGTGTGCCTTTATGAAGGAGTTTGATAACATGGAAAATGAGTCTATGGAGTTGGGAGCTAAGTTGTGATACTACATCATGGCCCCCTTCGAGAGTCTTTCTCCGAACTTCTTGAGTAAGACATATTCGATTTTGTTATGTCGTTGCCCTTTAGTGCACACGTATAGGCAGTGACTGTTGATACCCAATTTTTTTCTATATATTTTAAATATGCATAAAGGCCTTCAAACTAGCATATATATGCATATATAACCATACACAGGGCTTTTATTATTTTTTCCATAATTTTAAGGGTTTAAATTGACTTAGTTTCTCCCCTTTTTATCCATAAAATCCCCAATAATTATTTCCAAAATTATTATTTTGACAATTAATTTACTTGATTTCTATACTTATGCCAAAATATGGCTAAATATTTTTCAGGTATTTTTATAATTACATTTAGTATTTTTAAGCTAAATTGCAAATAATTGTAATATTAGCCCATTTTAAAATATAATTATATTTTATATGCATAAAATTGGCCCCTATATTTTAAATTTTAATTATGTATTTTAAATTATTTTTGTACCTTAAATTATTTTCCAGAAATTACTTGTTATTTATTAAAATTAAAATAGGGAAAAACTAGCTATTTAAATAACAGCCAAATTTGGCTTTCAATTATAGCTAAATTGAACCCCAATCCCAGCCCAATTTTATAATTAAACACCCGACCCATACCATGTTAACCCTTACCCAAACCCGGAACCCACCTACCCGGTTGAATGCTGACAGTTGATCTCCCAGATCAACGGTCCAAATAATCCCCTTCCTTTTTTTAACTCTAATCAACCCCCCAATCCTAATCACTTTTCCAATCCGCCGCCTTCAGATGTTGTCATCTCCTTCTTCTCTCTCAAGCTAACCCTAATCACTTTTCAACCGCCGCCCCCTTCTTCGGTCATCTCCGGTGACTACCTCTCAACCCCAAGCCTCCAACAGCCATTCCACTGCCTTACTCATCACCTCTAAGGCCCTCAAGGGTCTTGGGCCATGTCAATTGGGACCTAGGGTTTCAGATTCTGTTGTTCGAGGTTTCTCTGGTGTGATTTTGCCCAAAATCACACCATATGTATTACGATTTGTGAAGTTACAATAGGTTCTTTCAATTTCTATTTATGTTTCCTTTTTGAAACCTTAACTCTCTTTTGAATCTCTCAGAGTTGTGTTATTTTCATGCTTTAAGCCTGTTTCCTTCTATGGTTTGCTTATTCTCGAGCTTTCTTCTGAAAGATCCTCTACTTTTAAACCATCTTTACTTTCTTTGAAAATTAGGGTTTTTCTCGAAGTTTTATCTACACGTGTTTTAACGTATTTCTTTATGATTAAACCTTTTCCCCTGTTTGTTTTGATCGATTTTATGTTCCTACTACTTTTTAACTTGACTCTGTTAAAAGCCCTAATTTTTAAAGATTTTCTTTTCTTTGGTCATGTGTGTTAGCATGATTTCTTTACTTTGTTTCCGTGTGCTAACATGATTTTCTTCGCTTTGTTTCTGTGTGCTAGCATGATTTTCTTTGCTTTATTTCTGTGTGCTAGCATGATTTTCTTCGCTTTGTTTCTATATGCTAGCATGATTTTCTTCGCTTTGGTTTTGTATGTTATCATGATTTTCTTCGCTTTGGTTCTGTATGTTAGCATGATTTTTTTCGCTTTGGTTCTATGTGTTAGCATGATTTTCTTTGCCTTGGTTCTATGTGTTAGCCTATTTACCTGATTCTTATTAATCTCTCGTGGTCACCATGCTTCGAATATGTTTTGCTGAATCTTTAGCCTACTTATATCACCTCTATATGATTGCATTTGCTCATCTCTTGTTTCTTTCTGTCTATATCGCCGACCTTGTTTGTTTGCTATTCCTGTTCATTCGTCTCTATTTATATGTTGAAATATATAGAATCATGACTCCCCATGATTGATTCTGATTTTCGTTAATTAATGGTGATTGAAGGATCTTCTTTTAAAGCCCTAAAAGCTTTACCTCGTCGATGTAAATTAACTTATTTTATTACCTTATCTACTATGGTACTTTGTTTTACTTAGTCTTTCCTTAATTGTGTTTTTCTTAATTTGGTCCTAATTGACTACTCTATGCATACTAAACCTTGACCCTTTCCTTATTTAATCATGCACTGATTCTTCTTCCAGCTTTATATGGTACTAAATCTTTCCATTTGATCTTGATTCCCTTAACTTAAGGGAGTACTTCCTTGATTCTCTAATTGATTGATTCTGAGTTCTTAAATTAGTGTACTACCATGATTTTTACCGTACTAACAAGATACGGACACTTGGCTTTCAAAAACTCCTCTCTTATTTAAAATCTCCGTTCTCCCCTCTTCCTTGTGCTATTTGCTACTATTAGGTAGCAGCAAGCCAAGGCTAATCATCTGTGCTCTTTGGTTCTTTCATTATTCTTAATTCTATCTTCACTGGTATGCCCTTGTTTAATTTAAAGCCTCAACAACAACTGTAACGACCCGACCGGTCGTTTTGAGTACTGTCACTCCGTTCAACAGTTTGAGGCTAGGAACATCTTCATTACAGGTATTATTACTTGTACGCGTGGTCGGAATTGAATTTCGGGAAGTCCAAAGTTCATTTGGAAAGAGAATTCTTATTTCAAAAGCTTAAAGTTGAAAGAATGAACTAGGATTGGAATTTTGAGTAAACGACCTCAGAATCGGGATCTGAAGGTCCCAGCAGGTTCGTATGATGATTTCGGACTTGGGCGTATGCCCGGATTGGGTTTTGGATAACCCGAGATCATTTTGGCGCCTATTGTGGAAGTTAGCATTTTGAAAGAAATTTCTTAAGTTTGGATTGAAGTGCATTTCAGTGTTATAGATGTACGTTTGGGATTCCGAGTCTGTGAATAGCTCCGTATGGTGATTCTGGAGTTGGGGGCGCGATCGGAAGTAAATTCAAAGGTCCGTATGTCATTTTGAAGTCATTTGGCTAAAGATGAAAAATTGAAGGTTTTGAGAAGTTTGACTGGAAATGGACTTTTTGATATCAGGGTTGGAATCCGATTCTGAAAGCTGGAGTAGGTCCGTAATGTCGAATAGGACTAGTGCACAAAATTTAAGATCAATCGGACGTGATTTGATAGATTTCAGTATCGAAAATAGAAGTTGGAAGTTCTAAAGTTCATAAAGCTTGGATTGGGGTTGATTCATGATTTTAGCGTTGTTTGATGTGATTTGAGGCCTTGAGCAAGTTCGTAACATGTTTTAGTATTGGTTGGTAAGTTTGGTTGAGGTCCCGGGGGCCTCGGGTGGATTCCAGGTGGTTAACGGATCGAAAATGGGATTTTTGGAAGGTTGAGGATGCTGGTTGCTATCATAATCGCACCTGCGGAAGAGGGGCCGCAAGTGTGGAGCCATAGAAGCCACTAAGAAGGCACAGGTGCAGATTTTGGTCAAAGGCTTGAGGACCGCAGATGCGGTCAAGGTTCCGCAAAAGCGGGACCGCATCTGCGGAGAAGTGGTCCCAGAAGCGGAAGAGGGCATCTTGGAGAGGACCACAGATGCGGTCAAAGTTCCGCAGAATCGGGACCGCATCTGCAGGAGGCATGTCGCCGAAGCGAGAAAGAGGTGGCCCAAGGAGGACCGCAGATGCGGCATTTTAACCGCACCTACGGAACCGCAGAAGCAGTCAATGAACCACAGGTGTGGAAACAGCTGGAGGCAGAAGGTTATTTTAAACTCGAGGTTTGGTCATTCTTCTCCCATTTTTCACTTGGCATGGGCAATTTTGGGGAGCTTCAAGAGGGGATTTTCGTCATCAATGACAAGGTAAGATGTCCCCACCGATTATGAGTTAAATACATCAATTATGTATGGATTTAAGCATGAATTGTGTAGAAAAACTTGGGGTTTGAGGGAAAAACCTAGAAATTATATTCTTGGAATTCAACTATGATATTGAGTAGGGAATTTAGTGAAAATTATACATTTGAGTTCCTAAGGTCATGGGTAATCTTTATCTTCAAAATTTTTTAGAATCCAGGCACGTGGACCCTAGGGCGTTTTGGTCAACTTTTCAATCGGAGTTAGGAATTTGCTATAAATTAGATTGTAATGAATATTTGAGCATATATTAACGGATTTTCATAACCGTTGGCTAGTTTTGGAGCGTGGTGCATCAACTAGAGTCTTCGGAAGGGCGTGGAATACCGGTTAGGGATCTTCGGAGCAAGGTGAGTCTCCTTTCTAACCTTGTAAGAGTGAATTGTCCCCATAGGTAAAATAATTGATTATGTGCTCCTAATTGTGGGGCTACGTACGCACTAAGTGACGAGAGTCCGTGCGTAGCTACTGTTATGCTATTGTCCGGGTAGGCAGGACCCAAAATCATGTTATACTTGGATTATTTATGAACCCATTGATAGCTTTAATTGCTATATCACCTTGGATTAGTAAATGAATTTAAAAAGGAATTAAACATCATTTTTCCTAAATTGTTAAAAGAGAAATTGTTTTATTTGAGTAAATATCCCCCGATAATTTCTTAATTGACTGATTGAGCATGTATCTCTTTGTGTAACTGCGTCGCATGCATGATTCGCGAGCAGGGTATGTGTTTATTTATGGAACGGGCTGAACACCTCAGGAGATTAAATAGATGTATCTATAGGCGCGCCGTCGACCCTCGGCAAGTGCACAGTTTATATTTCTGTTGGATCGGGCAGGCGCCTCGGCATAATATGCGCATGCTTGTATTGCTTATCCTGAAACTTATTGAAGTTGATATCGCCTTTTTATGGCTGCTATAAACTATAAAGAAAACGAAAATTAAATCTTGGAATTTCATTATTATTTGAGAAGGTGTTACCTATTTTCTTGCTTTATGAGTTATAATTGCTAGATAAATCCATGTTATCCTCACATCTTCACATTTTATTATTGGACCACTAGTAAGTGTCGAAGTTGACCATCTCGTCTCTACATCTTCGAGATTAGACGGAATACCCATTGATTACACGTTGTTTATGTACTCAAACTACACTTTTGTGTATTTTTGTTGCATAGGTATATGTAACCCTAGTGGCCTATTGGGCGTAGCAGCGGGGATGATTTTGGGACTAAGTGAGTTGCATTATTCGAGGCGACCCGCAGCTAGTATAGTCCCTTTCAGTATATTGCATTTATTTCTTGTCCACTGTATTTTGGACGGATGTTGTATTTTATTTCCTTATCTGTAGATGCTCATGCACTTATGACACCGGGTTGTGGGAGGATTTTTGGATTATTCAGTATTAAGTCTTTTATCAACTTTATGTTCATTTTTGTAAAATTTTTATTATCTAATATTTAACGTATAAGAAAAATGATTTCCGTAAATACTAAAACTGGAATTTAATTATGCATTCTTGGTTGGCTTGCTTGACAGCAGTGTTCGGCGCCACCACGACCCTTAGTGGATTTTGGGTCGCGACAACATGGTATCAGAGCACTAGGTTCCTAGGATCTCACGAGTCATGAGCAGGTCTTGTAGATTCTCGCGGATCGGTACAGAGACGTCTTTACTTATCCTTGTGTGGCTGCAGGACTGTTAGGAGTACCTCCCTTCTTGATTCCTTGTCGTGCGATTTGATTCATGTGGGGCTTATGCCTTTATCTCCTTCCTACTCAATCTTATGCGATGCGAAGCGCTTGTTATAAATCGAGAGTTGAAGAATTTTAATAGCACTACGAATACGGTGTGGGTGTTTCTCCCTTCGGGGTTAGTTGAGCTGTTATCGTCGCCTTATGGAAGGAGATTCTGTTGTTTTGGCTCATTAGTGGTACTTTTGAGAGCTCTGAGGTTAGGCACAAGTTTCCATGATGCTTATGAACGAATGTTGCGCATTAGTAATATGATGGTAGGATGATTGCCTACGTGACGGGGCAGTGAATGACTTGAAGGGAGGTTTACTCAGTGCATAATCAAGAGATTCAGTATTTTATTCCCGGGAGGGGAAAGACAATCGAACTAAGGATGGTCAGATATGGGCTGGTGGAAGTAATGAGGCTTGGTATTTGCAAACGTTGTAGAGTTTTCTTCTATGATGGGATGTCATTGTCCTAATTGAACGTGCTAAGTTTGTCGGTGTTATGACCTTCTACAATTCGCCTTTGGGGCAAGGTATTGTGAGATAGAATTGGAGACACAACTGTCAGATATCGAAGGGTGCGGTAGTTCAGGATTGAATCAGTATTTCCAATGTTGACGGTTTGATAAAGATGACCTTCGGAAAGGTTTAATTTAGCAACAATTGTGGGTTCAGGCGCCATGAAGATAGATTTTGTTTAAGATAGCAAGTGAGCAGCAAAGTATGAGAAAGGACATGTAGTAAGTGTCAGGCGGTGGTTAAAGTTTCTGGAAGGCTGAGTATAAGAGGCCAAAGGCCAAGTAATCGATTAAGGGGATGAGTTTCGCCAAAATAGGAGAGCGGTGGAGTCGCATAGTGCCTTGTAGTGGGATGACCACATACCTTAAGGAGAGTTTGGAATGATTTGGGATTATAGTGACTGGAGATTTAAGTCTCTGGGTTTAATGGGAAGTATGGGCTATTATGTGGTAGGAGATTTGATATAACGGGAGGGAGCGGCTTGAAATGAATGAGGATACAACATAACTTGGAATTAGAAGGATGATGCCGCACATTTAATTGATGTCCACGAGGGGTGAATGGACTTGTGTAGCTGGAGAATGAGCTCGGACTCAAGATTGGTTATTGATGTCATAGTGATTGCACCTTGTGCAGCATCGTTGGAAGATATCAGGGAGTGATTTTCACAGGCAGGTTATTCTCTGTGAGCAGGTTAGCAGTCGAGTGGTTGGCGGAGCTTTTGCAAAGAATTCTATTCATTATTCAGCGAAGAGATCGGTTGTGCGAATGTGGTTGATGATTCAGATTATAAAATGGGGTTTTACAGGAAGAATTCAAAAATTTAGGCAGTTGATTGTGTAAGGTTATGCCAATAAGAGATAAAGAATTTTGGTGAGTTCCAGAGTTGTGTAATAGTGGCTTCAAGCTAAGTGGGAGAGTCCTACCGCCTATGATTGGGTTGTATGGTTAACTACTTGCGAGGTTTTTGGTTAGTATGTTGATGGGTTATTTTAGCTACGGGAAAAGAACATAAGTGGTGAATTGAGCAAAGGGATTGTTAAAGGTGTGCCATGGTTGGCCTTATTGGCTCATGTTCAGACTTGGGGAAGGATTCAGGACCTATGCCTTGTATAGATGTAGGTTTCAAAGGAAGTGATTCCATCGGGTACTTCATCGAGAGGGTACTCATGCGTTATAAGATTCATGGAGTTGATTATATTCGGGGCCAAGTCAGAGCGGGTGGCTCTCAGCAACGATCCTAATGGATTAAAAAGGGGTAAAGTGTGGTGCCTAATAATTTTGAGCCTATAGGTGCAGTTGAGAACCAAGATTTTGCAGTAGCTTATGAATAGAGGCTTAGAATGTTCTATGATGTTTTGACTTGCAGTGTAGCACTTGAGAGGAAAATGAGAAGGGATTTCGGATTCATAAAATGGATTAGCTGAATGGGCATATCAGTTGAGGGTGTGAATATGCACGCAAGGAAGGTATGAAATGGTTCGTGTGATTTGGTACAGCATGGTCTCGTGATTCAAGGTCACTCGGGGTGAGTGCAGATGGAATATGTTTTATGTTGAATGGAGTTAGTATTATTTCTAAGGTAATCACGGATAAATTGGAAGAAGGTAGGCTGATTGGCCATAGTTGAATTGGCATATTGGTGTCAGTGATCAGTCCTTCGGCGTGATCAAGTTATGCAAGTGATTTGTGACGGTACGTGTGAGGCCTGTCAGCCGCCGTAATTGATGTTATTTAGAAGTATTCTACCATTGTGGCCTGTTATGTGTGGGCGGATCCCGGAAGGGTTGTGGTGGATTAGACCACTACTTAAGGATTTGTATGTTTTACAGTTATAAGGGTTCACCTGTGTGCTGCTATGGTTCTCATAAAGTGAGTTAAGTGAAAAGTTTTATATAATGAAGTGTTAATCTATTAGTGATTCTGGAGTTAAGAGGAAGAGTCATGTTCTATTGTATATTGGCATATTGGGTGCAGTAAGTGATATGGAATTTGAAGTGAGGATCAAGGTTGCAGTTCGGTGTTGAAAGGGATGTCACGAGCTCAGATGAG
Source organism: Nicotiana glauca (assembly GCA_026770625.1). NCBI lineage: Eukaryota > Viridiplantae > Streptophyta > Magnoliopsida > Solanales > Solanaceae > Nicotiana > Nicotiana glauca. Next base: position 282,581 of record MU765436.1, on the reverse strand, counting down.
CAGGAAGGGGGATTAGATGTTTTGGTATTGTCTTCAGCGTCACCTGAGATCAATGTTTTGTAAAAAGGCTTTACATCCTAGTTAAGGATTCTTGATCGCTTTTCAGCGTTAGTACGGCCAGTGGTTTGGATGTACGGACCTGTTATGTGTTTCAAAAGGTTGTGGGAGCGTGCCCTATAGAAAGTTTGTATAGGTGTGGCATGTAGTCACTCGATTGATTTAAGATTTAAACCAAGTATGAGGATTGTTGTAATATCATTAATTTGAGAATTTATGCCTAGAGGGCACTCTTTTTATTGGGTTGTGGATTGTGGAGGAATTCTCTTGTTATGATGGTTGTTCTTATGCATTATGAGAGAAAAGATAGTTATTATGGACCTTGGAAAGGTTATTATCCTAGTCAGTGCGATCAGAATCGGCTTGAGGTCAGTGGATGGATTCAAATGTGAATATGGGCTCTATATCAGGCCAAATGTATTCATTTCAGTAATGCGCTCCATATGGAAGAATAGTCGGGGTGTTATGTGGTCATTAGCTATTTCATGTAATGACGTATTGCATCGTACGAGTTGTGAGACGGCTTGGTGAATTGCTTATGTGTTGAGGATCTACGTAAAAATGATGTTATATGAGCAAATTGGCTCTTGAGATTCAGATTGTATATCTCACCTCAGTTGTGCTCGAGTTTTGAAGCTTATAGCGCTATATGTTCACTCAGGGATGTTATTATGCACTTAGCATGCTTATGACCGATTTTCGGTATTTTGTTGTAATAAGAAAATTTGGCTCGATGTGCATCTCCTTATGTGAGATCTATGTGTGGATAGGGTTGCACGCCGCAACAGTGTGATGCTGAGTACAGTTTTCTATCTGCTATTTTTGCATGCCTTGCTTCCTATTTTCTAAGGAAAGTCCGTATTAGTGCGTGAGTTAGGTAATTCCTTCCAGAGTTCATTTTCCTTTTGTATCACGTTCGAATTGGTAGCCTATTGGCACATTGTAGCATCATATGGTACTTTTGGTCATGTCGGGGTGGCTTATTGCCTGAAGAGTTCATACTGGGTGAGATGAGATCATTGGATTTAGGATCAGTGCAATCTGACTGTATGGAATATATCAAGGAGCAAAGATCATTATTTGGTTCAGAATGTGGTAATTGTTTTTGTTAGAAGTATAGACTCAATGATTGGTTGACTCGGATGTTGATTATGAATTTCTGCACATCTCTTCCGTTGTGGCGGTATTGTCAGGGTTGGAGTAAGACCTGTGTATGTCATGGGGTGCAATGGGAGCATCTGATTCGTGTAATTTTGACTAAGTTTATCAGAAAATGTTATTGGGTTCTGGTGAGTAAAATTATGCAAGGCGTGAATTCAACTAAGGTATGCAGTCATGTTTGGGTACAACGTGTAGTAATTAATATGGTAATCATATGTTGGAAACAGATCGGGCGTAGAATTCCGGATGTTGGAATTGGGCTCTAAGGCTTATTTGGTTGAATAAAAGGGAATATATTAGGAATTAATTGAGCTAATATGCGCAACTGAGTTGTGGTAGCACGGGAAGGTACATTAGAAGTTAAACAGCGATTTCAGACCACTCCAGTGAAGTTCTTAGCACGTTCGAGGACGAACGTATGTTTAAGTGGGAGAGAATGTAACGACCCGATCGGTCGTTTTGAGTACTAGTGCTTTGTTCAGCATTCTGAGGCTAGGAACAACTTCATTACAGGTATTATGACTTGTACGCATGATCGGAATTGAATTTCAGGAAGTCCAGAGTTAATTTGGAAAGAGAATTCTTATTTCGGAAGCTTAAAGTTGGAAAAATGAACTAAGATTGGAATTTTGAGTAAACGACCTCAGAATGGGGATCTGAAGGTTCCAACAGGTTCGTATGATGATTTTGGACTTGGGCGTATGCCCGGATTGGGTTTTGGATAACCCGGGAACGTTTTAGCGCCTATTGTGGAAGTTAGCATTTTGTAAGAAATTTCTTAAGTTTGGCTTGAAGTGCATTTTAGTGTTATCTATGTCTGTTTGGGATTCAAAGTCTGTGAATAGCTCCGTATGGTGATTCTGGAGTTGGGGGCGCGATCGGAAGTGAATTCGGAGGTCCGTAGGTCATTTTGAAGTCATTTGGCTAAAGATGGAAAATTGAAGGTTTTGAGAAATTTGACCGGAAGTGAACTTTTTGATATCGGGGTCGGAATCCGATTTCGAAAGTTGGAGTAGGTCCGTAATGTCGAATATAACTAATGCGCAAAATTTGAGTTCAATCGGACGTGATTTGATAGGTTTAAGCATCGAAAATAGAAGTTGGAAGTTCTAAAGTTCATAAAGCTTGTATTGGGGGTTGATTCATGATTTTAACGTTATTTGATGTAATTTGAGGCCATGAGCAAGTCCGTAACGTATTTTAGGATTGGTTGGTAATTTTGGTTGAGGTCCCGGGGGCCTCGGGTGTGTTTTTCGGGTGGTTAACGGATCGAAAATGGGATTTTTGGAAGGTTGAGGATTGCTGGTTGCTGTCATAATCGCACCTGCGGAAGAGGGGCCGCAGGTGCGGAGCCACAGAAGCGGCTAGGAAGGCGTAGGTGCAGATTTTGGTCAAAGGGTTGAGGAACGCAGATGCGGTCAAGGTTTCGCAGAAGCGGGACCGCATCTGCGGAGAAGTGGTCGCAGAAGTGGAAGAGGACATCTAGGAAAGGACCGCAGATGCGGTCAAAGTTCCATAGAAGCGAGACCGCATCTACGAGAGGCACGTCGTAGAAGCGACAAAGGGGTGGCCCAGGGAGAACCACAGATGCGGCATTTTAACCGCACCTGCGGAACCGCAGAAGCGGTCAATGAACTGCAGGTACGGAAATAGCTGGAGGCAGAAGGTTATTTTAAACTCGGGGTTTGGTCATTCTTCTCCCATTTTTTACTTGGCATGGGCGATTTTGAGGAGCTTTAAGACGGTATTTTCGTCATCAAAGACAAGGTAAGATGTCCCCACCTATTATGAGTTAAATACATCAATTATGTATGGATTTAAGCATGAATTATGTAGAAAAACTTGGGGTTTGAGGGAAAAACCTAGAAATTGTATTCTTGGAATTTAACTACGATATTGAGTAGGGAATTTAGTAAAAATTATATATTTGAGTTCCTAAGGTCATGGATAATCTTTATCTTCGAAAAATTTCGGATTCCGGGCATGTGGGCCCAAGGGAGTTTTGGTCAACTTTTCGATCGGAGTTAGGAATTTGATATAAATTAGATTGTAATGAATATTTGAGCATATATTAACGGATTTGCACAACTGTTGGCTAGTTTTGGAGCGTGGTGCATCAACTAGAGTCCGGTTATGGATCTTCGGAGAGAGATAAGTCTCCTTTCTAACCTTGTAAGAGGGAATTGTCCCATAGGTGAAATAATTGATTATGTGCTCCTAATTGTTGGGGCTACGTACGCACGAGGTGACAAGAGTCCATGCGTAGCTACTGTTATGCTATTGTCCGGGTAGGTAGGACCCAAAATCATATTATACTTGGATTATTTATGAACCCATTGATAGCTTTAATTGCTATATCACCTTGGATTAGTAAATAAATTTAAAAAGGAATTAAATGTTATTTTTCCTGAATTGTTAAAAGAGAAATATTTTATTTGGATAAATATCCCCCGATAAATTCTTAATTGACTGATTGAGCATGTATCTCTATGTGTACTTGTGTCGCATGCATGATTCGCGAGCAGGGTATGTGTTTATTTATGGAACGGGCCAAACGCCTTGGAAGATTAAATAGATGTATCTATAGGTGCGTCATCGACCCTCGGCAAGAGCATAATTTATATTTCTGTTGGATCGGGCAGTCCCATCGGCATAATATGAGCATGCTTGCATTGCTTATCCTGAAACTTAGACATAGTACTACATATAGGCAAGCCCTAGGGCATTATCAAAACCTATATTTCCTGAAGTTGCTTCCGTTGTTCAACTTTCTGATTCTAATAAGTTGTTAAACAGGAGTCTCTAGGCAACTACTACGTTATAACTTCTGAATTCGAAAGTGGTCTATTTCTGCATAATCACTTAGAAATCCTGCTTTAGGACTTTGATTAATAAAGACCTTAACTGTGTTTGAGTCGTGCTGCTTGTATGTTTGTTTGAGGAGGAAATACTGAGCCTCTTAATTTCTCCCATTATGTGAAAGTCCTAAATGCTTTTTGACTGTTGCCTTAGATTTTTGCCTTTACAACCTTAGGGGTACGTCTAGAACCACCTATAGGTAAAGGTCCTAACTCCCTCCAGGATCGTTTAGAAGGGACGGGTAGCAGCGCACAATAGGTATCAGTGACCAAGCACTCGCTTTGCATGACCAATAAGGGGATGAGAAGGGTAGACGTGGGATATGATGACTACGCATAATCTCACGTGTAGCCCCTCATTGAGGAGTGTCTACCGGACATTACGTGGGGTGATCTTATAGGATAAACAACCTAGGACCCCTCCTTACCCCAAATCCTCTTCCCGTTTAAAACATTTTTTTTATAATTTGTTCAGACATTTATTTCGTTACTTGAATTGTTCAATGTGCTTTACAAACAACTTATTTGATTCAACTATTTGTATGGACTAATTTTTAAATATAATTTCGGTCGGGACCCATAGTTGTGGACCAAGAGGGGTGCATAACACCTTCCCCTCGAGGTTACCTCGAGCCCTTACTCTAATCTCTAGTAATACGAACCAACCCAAGAGTTAACTACTCCAGGTTCCCTAATGCACCTTAATCCGTTAGGTGGCAACTCTTTAAATACACAATTCCCAAAAGTAAATGAGTCATCACACCCCATGAATGTTGAAACTCGGACTCCTCTGCATGGAGGGAAAAGGGGGCGTGATAGCATGGCGACTATGTTGGGGATATCTTTAGGCTCTTACCATAACGAACTTATAAATTAGTCCAAGAAAACCTTATCTCGTACCCTTCTCCCTTGTTTGAATTTAACTAACTATTTTAAGTATTTATGATTCCTTTATTGCCCGAAAAACTGACTTGTCTCCTGGGTTTTCGAAAACTCGTTTGTCTCTGCATTAATATAGACATAGTACAGCATATAGGCAAGCCTTAGGGAATTTTAAAAACCTGTATTTCCTGAAGTTGCTTCCGTCGTTCAACGTTCTGATTGTAATAAGCTGTTAAAGATGAGTCTCTAGACAACTACTAGGTTATAACTTCTGAATTCGAAAGTGTTCTATTTCTGTATAATCACTTAGAAATCCTGCTTTAGGACTTTGATTAATAAAGACCTTAACTGTGTTTGAATCATGCTGCTTGTATGTTTGTTTGAAGAGGAAATTGTGAGCCTCTTAATTGCTCCCATTATGTGAAAGTCCCAAATGCTTTTTGACTGTCACCTTAGATTTTTGCCTTTACAACCTTAGGGGGACGTCTAGAACCACCTATAGGTAAAGGTCCCTAACTCCCTCCAGGACCATTTAGAAGGGGCGGGTAGCAACACGCAATAGGTATCAGTGGCCTAGCACTCGCTTTGCATGAACAATAAGGGGATGGCAAGGGTAGACGTAGGATATGATAACTACGTGGTAATGTCACATGTAGCCCCTCATTGAGGATTGTCTACCGGACATTGCATAGGGTGATCCTATAGGATAAACAACCTAGGACCCCTCCTTACCCCAAATCCTCTCCCTGTTTAAAACTTTGTTTTTATAATATTTTCAAACCTTTATTTCACTACTTGAGTTGTTCAATGTGCTTTACAAACAACTTATTTGATTCAACTATTTGTATAGACTAATTTGTAAATACAAGTTCGGTCGTGACACACAATTGTGGACCAAGAGGGGTGCCTAACACCTTCCCCTCGAGGTTACATCTAGCCCTTACCCTAATCTCTGGTAATATGAACCAACCCAAGAGTTAACTACTCCAGGTGCCCTAACGCACCTTAATCCATTAGGTGGCGACTATTCAACTACCCAATTTCCAAAAGGAAATGATTCATCACACCCCATGAATGTCAAAACCCGAACTCCACATGGCAGAGGGAAAAAAGGGGTGCGGTAGTGACTTGTTCGTTGGGATTTGAGGTCCTGTTGTAATTTGGGACTTCTGACATTCTGAACTTCTTTGGAATGGGTTTTGGGGCTGCTTTCACTGGGAATGGCCCCTGCACGAACTTCTTTGAATCTACACCTTTTAGGACCGGGGGCACGCCCGGGATTTGGTCGACCCTGAAGTTATAGGTTTCAACCTTTTTTGTTGTTGGCTGCTATCGTTCTCTCACCTGACTTGATCATTTTGGTAAGATTCTCGAGCATTTTTGCGACGACAGGATGTGCTACCAATTTGTTATTGCTCGATCTCTCTGGTACCTGTTCTGCTGGAGGAGTAGCTCCTGGTCCTATCGTGCTAGAAGCTTTTGGGTAGCTATGCAGCTGAGTGATAGCCAATTGTTGTGCCTACAACATTTCAAAAATAAAATGAAGACTAACTTCTTATTTTTCTCGAGCTGGAGTTTTTTGGGCTTCTTGTTGGTCACCATGTTGTATACTCCTATCAGTGCGTGAGGTTTCATCGACCTACTGCGCGTCTTGAGAGTCCGCATCTGCTGGAATCAATCTTTGTGCATTATCGGGGTTCTTTGGTAGCACGCCGACAACTGGAATGACCACCCTGTTTTCCCTGTGGTTTTCGAGGTTTTCATTCCCAACTCTATTCACTAAGCCAGACATTTCGTCCTAAAATTGAAGATCTTGGACAGAAAAAGCGTGAAAGATAACTTGCGTCGTGTAATGAAACCAGCAAGAAAATAATTACTATTATTTTTAGCCCTATGGTGGGTGCCAAACTGTTTACCGTAAAAATGGTAACGACAATTAAATTTGTTAATGGGACTCTAAAAATATGTGATCTATTTTTATGCTAGTTGTTAGAGAATTTGATGCTAGATATTTTTATGCTAGTTAAAATAGGGGTGCTTACTGTCCGGGCGACGGATTATCTGATGAGGGGCCTCGAGATTGATGCCTAGGCTCGGGATCGAGCTATTGGGAGCAACCGAGAAATGGCTAATAGTTAGGATATAATTAAATAAAGGCTCTTTATGGCCAATGATAAGCAATAAATGAAGAAACAAGTATGAATGTAATAAATGGGAGCGGTAGTCTCGAGGGAATAAGTTAGAGAGAAAATAGGGAGAGGGTTATTATTTCATATAGAATAGTTGGAACAACCGGATTTACAAAGAGCTAGGGATCCCCTTATATAGGAGGGGAAAATCCAAACATAGTACAAGGGTGCATTAATTATAAAGAAAACGGGATGGGACAATTGACTAGCTCTATGATATAGGCGTAGACTAGCCCTAAACTGGCTGGAAAAATTCAGCCGATCCCGGCTACATTCCTTGAAGACTCCCTACACCCGTTGGGGTTTCGGGCCAATGTTGCCCCCAGATCAGGTGTCGGCATATCTCGGGGGAGGGTACTCAGTCCGTGGTCTTCGAGCCTTCGAGATGATCTTCTGTAATGCCTTGTTATCGAGACATTGGCTCCCGGATTTCACCATATATAGACTCATTTGGTCAATCTGCCCGATAGCTCGGGTTTTTGCAAAGCACTTCTGAGGGGGAAAGTCGCGATTACCGAGATGGGGTGGCACTAGAAGTGTGGTCTAAGCTTTTTTGAAGCTACCAATAAGATTAGGGCCAATTTTTTGAGGTGAAGGTATCTCGTCTCAACGTCGACTAGTGTTTTGCTAATGTAATAGATTGGAGACTGCATACTTTTATTTTCTTAGACCAGGACCACACTCACAACTAATTCGAATACAATCAGGTAGATGAGGAAGAGCTCTCTCGGTTCTGGTTTTGAGAGTAATGATGGCGATGACAAGTAAGCTATCAACTCCTTCAGGGCTTGGGCACACTCAAAGGTCCATTGGAGGTCATTGTCCTTTTTGAGTGCGCCGAAGAATTTGTGCCACCTATCAGATGATCATGAAATGAACATTGAAAGGGCGGCAATATGGCCAATCAACCTCTAAACCTTTCTTTGGTGGTCAAGTGCTCGGGTATCCCTTTGATGGCATTGATTTGGTCGGGGTTGACCTCGATACCTCACTGTGACACTAGGAAACACAAGAATTTTCCTGAGACCACACTGAATGCACACTTTTTGGGGTTTAGTTTCATTTTGTATTGCCTAAGGATGTCAAAGGTTTCCCTTAAGTGGTCGATGTGATATTCTTTCTTTTAAGATTTGATCAGCATATCATCTATGTAGACTTCCATCATTTTATCCAGTTGGTCTTTGAACATCCTCATCACTAACCTTTGGTAAGTTGCCCCTACGTTTTTCAACCTGAAGGGCATGGCCCTATAACAGTACACCTCTTATGTCTAATGAACGTGATTTTCTCCTGATCCTCTTCTTCCATGAGAATTTGATTATAGCCTGAGTAGGCGTCCAAGAATCTCAGTAGTTCATGCCTGTGTTGCGTTGATGAGTTGGTCGATGTGAGGTAAGGGGAATGAATCTTTGGGGCATGCTTTGTTCAAATTAGTGAAATCTACGCACATCCTCCATCCCGTTCTTCTTTTTCACCATGACTACATGGGCCACCCATTGGGATATTTCGACTCCCTAATAGAGCCATTTTCCAATAACGTTTCAACCTCTTCATGTACCGCATCATTTATTGTGGAGTTGAATTTATGTCTAACCTGCCTCAACAGGGGCGGAATGGGTCGATGTTTAGCTTGTGTGCGGCGATTTCTTTGGGGATACCTGACATACTGCACGGCTAAAAGCAAACAAGTCCGTGTACTATTTAAGAATTGACAAAGTTTACTTGGTTCTTGGAGCTTGCAGCCAATGTAAGCTTTCTTGCTATGATCGTTGCCGTCTAATTAGATGGGGTCGAGGTCTTCTATGCTTGACTCCACGGCTTCGACCACATCATGATCTCAGATGACATTCTCGTTCGACCTCGACCCTGTTGATTGCTATGCCTCTTTTTCTTTTTCATTCAATTGTTGAATGACCGCATAGTCTAGAGTGATGTGGTAGCATTCCCTGGATGTGCGTTGTTCCCTCATATACTAAATATTCCCCATAGAATAGGGAATTTGATGACTTGGTACAAGCTGAAGGGAATGACTCTCATGGTGTGTATCCACGGTCACCCTATTGTATGTTGTGTCTTGGTCCATAACATGAAATGTTTTTTCCAAAGTGACACTACCGGCTAGGACGTGTAGAGTGATCTCGCTGGATGTTCGCCAAACTACATTGTTAAAATCCGTTAGTGTGATGCAACGCGATACTATCCTATCCTTAAGTTTTATTTGTGCAAGTATCTGAGGATGAACAATGCATGCGTCGCTTCCATCGTCTACCATGATGCGTCTTATATCGGTATCTAAAATTTGTAAAGTGATAACAAGGGCATCATAGTGAGGGAAAGTCAAACCGTTGATATCCGACTTATCGAAGATGATACTTTTTTCAAGTTCGTCATAGCGTTTGTGGGTGATTGACCGTTTGAGCTTGTGGTGAATTTTACACTGTTGATTAAAGCATCATCGTTGACGCTAATGATCATATGGATGGTGTGGGTTGGCGAGGGCGGTTTTGGCGGTCCTTGATATTATTCACGTCCTCTAGGAAAATTGGTCCTTCCTCGGTCGCTCAACAACTCTTGAGGTGTCCGTGTCGTAGCATGTTTACGAACTCTTGTCTTAGGGCGATGCAATCCTCGGTTTTGTGTCCTTGCTCTTGGTGGAACTTTTAAAGGCATCTTACTTTCTGGTATTCGGGTCTGAACTTATCCTTTGCAGCCACTTCACCTAGTTCCAAGCTTCTCTAAGGCATAGACTATTTCTGTAGGTTACACACAAAAAATGTGAGCGGATAATAGGATGACATACCTCTTTCATTCTGGTGAGTCCCTACTCTGGATTGGGATGGGCCCTCTTCGTGGCGGGAAGAGGACCCAATGGCTATTATGACATATGGTAGATGCCGCTCCCTCTTGTGTTGTGGAGCTACGAGGTCCCTCCTGATGTCATTTCTTTGATCTTTTTGGGGTTCGACTTGTATAGAAATCAGTTGATGAGTCATACCATTGAGTTTGTCCTCGACTGCTCGAACTTTGGCACAATATGCGTTATGTATTTCATCCTAAGTCACCGGGGGGTACATCATAAGACAACTTAATAACTTTCTTATTGCCCTTGAACCATTTCTACTTAGCACCATTCTGGAAAGATGCGACATCTATCTTTTCCGACTCATTCGGTAAGGTCATTCTTACTCGGTTTAATCGAGCGAGGAAGTCCTCAATCCCTCTCCTGGTGACTGTTTGATGGCAAATATATCGTTCACTCTCGCCTCTGCTTTCTTGTTCCCAGCATGGATTGTTACGAACTTGTCGGCCATTTTTCGAATATTTTAATGGAATGCGTGGGTAGCTGTGAATACCATGTTAATGCTACTCCAGTGAGGGTCTCACCAAATTTTCTCAATAAAATAGAGGATACTTTTTCCTTGGCGAGGTTATTGCCTTTCACAGCGGTGACGTAGTGAGTCACATGGTGTCGGTTGTGCCATCATATATTTCAGGTAAGGTGGCATTTTAAAGGTTTTTGGTATGGCATGTGGAGCGGCGGCGGCACTGTACGACTTCTTGAAGAACCGACTAGCATATCTCTGTGGTAAGAGCTTAGGAGCGCCTGGTATTTTATCGACCCTTTCTTGGTGTTCTCTTATTTGGTCCCGAAGTACCTTGTTCTCATTTTCCATTTCCTCCATCTTTTTAAGAATGGTCGTAAGAGTGTCGTCACCTGCATTGCTAACAACATTGTGAGTAATGCATGTCGTCGTAGTATGAGGAGGAAGAAGTCGATCATGTTGCTAGTCTACAGATGGTATAACGCAAGTCCTTGCGCTTTTTGTAGCCGCATCCCGAACGGGCTCATGAAGGACGCTGGTTAGCGTATCAGTTAGCTAGGCCTCAAGGAGCTTTTTTGCTGCTTGTGGTGCCTCCTCCATCATGGATGTGGAGGCTCCCTTACCAAGAGATTTTGTGATGCTACAGTGAGAAGGAGGTGACCCACCTCGCCTGAGGGAGGCATTAGGGTTGCGTCCTCGTTCACTACTTCAGATCTCTCATTGATGACGCTCATGAGGTTGGTTGGGATGTCACTCACTATTCTTACTCTTTCTTCTCTATTACCTGCCATGTTTTTATTTTGTATGCAAAGAAGGAGAATCTTTATTTTTTTTACGTCAACAATCCGTGTTAGTTGTAGATCTAGAGGATACTAAAAATTTAACTAGGAAATCCCCATAGACGGCACTAAATTATTTGACCAAAGAGTATTAATTTTCGGTTAAACTATTATATCTTATGTAATAAAGGGTTAAACCTAGTTAATGATAATACCGCTAGATATAGATCTTGAAAGGATAGATAACGTGGGACTGAGTTAGTGAGAGACTGGAAATAACACACATTTAATATTCTAAAAGGTACGAGCAGTAATGGAGGAGTAACTAGCAATAAATAACAATAAATGATATTTAAGTAAATAGGAGGAGTGATTCACCCAATAACGAATGAATTAGATGATTGTTCCTCCTGGAAATGATGAGTAACAGACAAATCCTAGAATGTTCAACTATCCTTGGATATGATGGAAAATTAAGGAATAATGTGAATGCGAATATTGATGAAAAGGTAAAGTTTGTATCTTTGCGAGAGAGAGAAAATCTTCTTCTGAAAAGTGTTCTTATCAAGTGAACATTACCTGCCTTACACCATTGTCTCTTTTTCTATTTATATAAGACGCGTCCTTAATAGTACAAGTGCAGAGAATATTCATTAGAATATTTTTTTTAATATCTTATTCCAAAAACTAATCGTTATTGTTTTATCGAGGGTACTAGACCTCGGTCATTATTTGAAAGCTCGATCACGAATATCGTTATTTTCGGGTTGACTCTTTCCTTAATATTATTTTTCCCCAAATATTCTAGGGCAGATTTTGACCAAAAAAGAGTGAGAGAGAGCCATTCGACTGATTGGCACAAATTATGGACCGCATATTTCTTGTGTTTTAAGTTTGTTTTATTATATCTTGTCCAAACAACATTACTTTATAAACATGTGTCAAGGTTTTTTGGACGCATTGCTTTCAAAACGATATTACTGCATTATCTTCATGCAAAAACGCAAAGATAATGAATTTTGTTGCTTCATACTAAAAAGTATGTCGATGTCACTCATGTATCATTTGATCTTATGTGTCTTATCCCAAAGCCATTAAGGAGGTTACTGTGATAAGAGAAAAATCAGTCAAAATAGCACGGTATAGCCAGTTTTCGCACTGATCAATCAAAAATAGTCAGTGTTTACCAAGTTAATGAAAAATAACCATTATTTTGCTGCAACAGAGACCGGTTCCATATAATATACGGGAGTTCGGTGTATTTGTGTACGAACTCCAGCATATTATACTGGACCGGTATACTTTGCTGACTCCTGTATAATATACGGGAGACTAGAGCACAGATGCTCAAAACTCCAGTATATTATACTGGACATTTATACTTGCTGGAACTCCAGTATATTATGCGGGGGTTCCAGCATAATTATACTTGAACTCCCGCATATTATACGGGAGTTACAGCATAGTTATCCTGGAACTCTCGTATAATATGCCGGAGTTCAAGCATACTTATGCAGGAACTCTCGTATAATATGCGGGCATATTTTTCGGATTTTGAACAGTATTTTCGTTCAGATTTATCTTTACATGAAAAGTGGCTAAATTTCGATTACTTTTGAAACTGGACTATTTTTGAATGACCAGTAGTACATCCAGCTATTTTTAAATTTCTCTCGAAAAATCAAGGATAACGTTTGCATATCAATTAAACAAAAATTAAAATTTGGGCTCATGTGGGTGGAGTCCAACTAACGGGGAAATTGCATCTATACCCGCTTTTTGTGCCACATTTTAACCTGTGTCCGCTTTGCAAAAAAAATTGCAAGCGTACCTATTTTTTCGCATAACTTCAGCACACGGGGCTGAAGTAGCAAAGGCAATCACACAAAACTTCAGCATTTTAGTAACCGGGCCTGAAGTTCAGCTCCAGAGCTGAAGTTTTTGTTTTGTAACTCGCGAACTTCAGCTCTAGAGCTGAAGTTTTATTTTATAAGCTTTTGTTTAGTAACCGGGAAACTTCAGCTCAAGAGCAGAAGTTTTTATCTTTGTAACCGGAAAACGTCAGCTCTAGAGCTGAAGTTTGCCAGTTATAAAATAAAAACTTCAGCTGTAGAGTTGAAGTTTCTATGTTGTAACTAGGAAACTTCAGCTCTATAGCTGAAGTTTCTATGTGTTGTAACTAGAAAACTTCAGCTCTAGAGCTGAAGTTTGCCAGTTATAAAATAAAAACTTCAGCTGTAGAGCTGAAGTTTCTATGTTGTAACTAGGAAACTTCAGCTCTAGAGCTGAAGTTTTTGTTTAGTAGCCCCAAAACTTCAGCTCTAGAGCTGAAGTGAAGTTTTCAAGTTATAAAATAAAAACTTCAACTCTAGAGCTGAAGTTTGTCAGTTATAAAATAAAAACTTCAGCTCTAGAGCTGAAGTTTTTGTTTAGTAGCCCGAAAACTTCAGCTCTAGAGCTGAAGTTTTCAAGTTATAAAATAAAAACTTCAGCTCTAGAGCTGAAGTTTTCAAGTTATAAAATAAAAACTTCAGCTCTAGAGCTGAAGTTTTTGTTTAGTAACCCGAAACTTCAGCTCTAGAGCTGAAGTTTTTGTCTAGTAACACGAAAACTTCAGCTCTAGTTATAAAATAAAAACTTCTGCTCTAGAGCTGAGGTTTTTGTTTAGTAACCCGGAAACATCAGCTCTCTAGAGCTGAAGTTTTTCAGTTATAAAGGGAAGCTGAAGTTTTTTAAAAAGTTGGTACGGATGCAAACAAAAAGACAAAGTGGCTACAGGTTAAAGAGGGGCTCCCAAATAGGACGCCCCGTGCAATTTTTACCCAACTAACTTTTTAGGCCCAAGTGGAAGTTCCCAAATCCCAACCCACTTAGGTCTCTCAATATTTCATTCCCTAGATGGGTAAAACGTGAATCTCTCCGCTTTTACAGGCGAGACCATTCAATAAATTTCTGACTGACACCATGGCTGTTTCCAGTTTATCCTCACAAGGTCGTAGAGGTAGAATTGAATGGTAAGAAACATAAAATTGAACTAATTACATCAAAGTATAATTTATTCAACATATCTTTCATTTACTTTTTATCTAATGAGACATATTTATACAATCAAATTGTTTTTTAAATTAAAAAAAAGGATAAGTATATATCTACACTAAGCATAAATTGATAACCTCGAAATGACGGCCTTTGGAAATTGATCAAATTATATGACTGAAAAATCTCTTTACAACTATAGTTTTAACCAGGGTGTACATAGGTCGGGTTGGTTCGGATTTTACAATTACCAAACCAAACCAACTGTGTCGGATTATTAAATCTAAAGACCAAACCAAACCAATAAAACTCGAGTTTTTCACTCTCGGTTTTTCTCGGGTTTTCGGGTTATTCGGGTTATTCAGGTTTTTTCGGGTTTTTTTCCGTAAAATTTTTGTAGAACAAAACATATAAATTATGCTCAAAATATTTCTTTAGTCCTAGTAAGATACAACTATATAAAGTATTTTCCGAGAAAATAATACAAAATATGATATGTCATGGAATTATCCTAAAATATTCAACAATAAAGACAATAAAATCATGTAATATAAATATTGCTAATTAAAAATCCATAATAAAAATAAACATAATCTAAGATTACTAAATCATGCTAAAATAAGGGAGTATTAAATACCTGACTAAATGCTAAAGAAAAAATAAAAATAGGTTATGCATTTTTATCTAAATTATTGCAAAACAAAACATAGATATTCAATACATTCTCGTTTGTAATATTGAATTAAATGTCTTTTGTTAGTATTAATATTTATTTGATTTTGGTTTGGGCTTTTGTTAGCACTATTTAATTTACTAATGTTAATGGCTATAAAACTTATTGGAACATTCAAAAGTTCTAAGTCCAACCTTGAAATAATACCTCAAAAAATAAAATTATGAAATCTTGAAATATTTATAAATTACATCACAATAAGTATATTTATATATTTTTTTTTGGTAATTAAATTTTATTACCTTGGAAAAGAATACATTTGAGAGCAAAAAAACCCATCTCTATCTTATAGCTGGACATGCAACCCCAACTATAAGTACTATATCAGCTAGAAATCAACTTTGCTATCTAAGGATAAAAATTTAGTGTCTTTAGCTTCCCCTCTAGACTAGTGCTCATACTTCCTCGACAGTGAATATCTTGGATTATCAATCTAATCAGGTCCTCAGCTTTCCTTTTTTGCTTTCGGAATATCCTCTAGTTCCTCTCCTGCCATATGTGGTACACAGTACCTGCAAGCATCAATCTATATAGTACTGCCGATGCTCTTCTTCCTGTTGCAAACTTTATGGCCCAGTTGATTTCTTCATTCCAATTCCTCGCAGCTCTTCCTACTCCAGCCCATTTCAGTAGCTTCTCCTATACTGTTGCTGAAAAGTTACACTTAAAAAATAAGTGTTCATGATCCTCATCACTTTTCTCGCATAATATACATTCAGCACTTGTTATACTCCCCCATCTCAAGAGCCTGTCCTTAGTGTATAGTCTTTTTTGAATTGCTATATAAGCAATGAATAGCCATTTAGGGCAGCTATCATTGTTACATAGCACTCTTCTCCATAGAACCTTTATGAACTCACCCCTTAGCTGGTTATAGACATCTCGAATAGAGTAGTTATTCCTATTCATCACCTCTGCCACACTGATATTAGCTTCTGTCAAGTATTTCCCAGCTCCTAAAAATTTTTTTGTCAACCATGCTGCTTGTTTAGCTTGAACATTCCATACTATGCCTTGCTTTATGTAGTATGTGTGTATCCACTGAATCCATAGTCGATCCTTCTTTTTACATAAGTTCCAAAGTTGTTTCAAGATTGCTGCTTTATTCCAAGTGATTATGTCTGTTATATTGAGCCCTCTTGCAGTCCTTAGCAAACATAAATGTTCCCAAGCAACCAAAGCCTTTTTGCTCTCATATGTTTCCCCGGTCCACAGGAATCTTTTGCATATTCTTTCAATCTGCATCAGGATCTTTTATAGCAAAGGGAAGATCTGTGACCAGAATGATTGAATAACTATCATCACGCTCTTTATCAATTGTAGCCGACCTGCATATGATAGAAATCTTGCTGTCCAATGTTGTACTTTTGCTAGGATCTTATCAAGGAGTGGTTGACACTGATTTATTGTTAGCCTTTTGACACTTAATGGCACACCAAGGTATCGAAAAGGTAAGGATCATATGGAGAATCCCAAACTGTTTAGAATCTGCTGTTGGACTTGTAATGGTACTCCACCAAAATATTTACAGCTCTTTCCTTGGTTGGCTATAAGCCCTGATGAGGCAGAGAATTGCTGGAAACAATCATATAACAACTGAGTAGAAATAAGATCACCTCTGCAGAAAAGTAGAAGATCATCCGCAAAGCTTAACTGCACTATGTTTAGCCTCTCACACCTTGGGTGAAAATTAAAATCTGGTTTATTCTTCAAGGTTTTCATCATTCTTGTCAGATACTCCATAGCTAACACAAAGAGGTAAGGTGATAAAGGATCCCCTTGTCTCACCCCACGTTTAGCATCAAAGGGAGTTGTTGGCTTCCCATTGATCACAATTAAATAGGAGACAGTGGACACACAAGTCATAATCCACTTCAAGAACTGACTAGGAATGTTCATTGATGTAAGTATCTGCTCTAGGAATACCCACTCCAAAGAGTCATATGCCTTCTGCATATCTATCTTGACCATACATCTAGGGGAGACTCCTTTCCGACCATAACCTTTCACAAGCTCATGTCCTAGCAGAATGTTACCATTTAGTAGTCTCCCTGGTACAAAAGCTGCTTGGCTTTTGTCAACCAGGAAGTCCATCACACTTTGTAATCTACTGGTGAGCATTTTTGAGATGATCTTGTACAGGATAGTGTAGCATGAAATAGGTCTATATTGCTTGACTGACTTAGGATTCTTAACCTTTGGGATGAGAGTAACTGAAGTACTATTGATTGGTTTATGCATTATACTTTCCTTGAAGAAATGAAGCACTGCTGCTGTGACATCCTGTCCAATTATATGCCATGATTTCTTGAAAAAACAAGCATTAAAGCCATCACCTCCTGGAGCTTTTGAGTCATCAATTCCATGTAGAGCTTTGAATACATCATCTCCTGTGAACTGAGCTATTAGTTCCAGTTGCTGTTTTCTTGTTAGTACAGGTCCTTGCTTCATTACATTTGGATCAATTGCAGGTAAACTCTTAGCTGATTTACCTAGCAAATTCTTATAGAAACCAGTCACCTCCTGTTCCATTCCTGTGTCAGTTGTTAGTAAATTCCTTCCCTCATCTTTAAGCACTTTGATCTGGTTCTGTGATGTTCTTCCCTTCATACTTGCAAAAAAGAAAGCTATATTAGAATCCCCTAGTTTTAGCCATTGTATCCTTGACTTCTGCTTGTATATACCCTCCTCTATCATGCACCATTTCTCAAGTTCTTTCCTAGCCTTCTTCTCTGCTTCGAACATGTCAGGAATTGGTGTGGTATTCCTCATTTGTGCTTGGATATCTTCCAGTTCATGTCTCATCTGTTGTATCTTCTAGTTGTCCCAACATATTCCTTTCCATTCAGCTTTTTAAGAGAAACTTTCACCTTCTTTAAATTCTTCCATATGTCATCCATCTTGTGACCCCTATATACCCATCCTTCCTGTACAATTCTACCAAAGTCCTTATGATCAGCCAAACAATTGTAGAATTTGAAAGGTCTTTTCCTGTTGTCCACTTTTTGTTCCATCTCAATGCATAAAGGAGAATGGTCTGAGAAGTGTGGATCCATTACTTGTACTTGTATTGGGGCCATTTCTACCATCCATTGAGCATTTACAACCACTCTATCTATTCTGCTATATACATGACTGTTAGTCCAAGTATAGCTCCCACAGTTGGTAATTCTGTTATTTGGCAGTCCTCCATGAATTCTTTGAAATCCTTTACTTCATTTATCTGTACTGATGTACCCTGAATTCTATCATCCAGATCCTTGATTGCATTGAAGTCCCCCATGATTAACCAAGGCATTGTCATCTGCTCCTCCAGTTTTCTTAAATCTTTCCACAATTCAGATCTATGAGCTATAGTATGCTAACCATAGACAGCAGTAAAGGCAAATTGGACAGTCTTAGTAGAATTCTATATTATTCCATGAATCAATTGCTGATGACTCTCTAACTGAGTGAAATTGTTATTATTAGAGTCCCACATTAGCCATATCCTTCCTTTACCATTTGTAGAGCTATCTGAGTTATCATCTTCTTTAGCTACTTCCTGATGTTGAGTTGACTGCTTTTGTTTCACCTCATCAGCCTGCTTATTCTGCTCCTTTGCTACCCATTGAACTGCTGGTTTTTGGATCTTAGCTTGCTGCGTAGATCCCACAGTTTTTGGTGCTGCAGTCTTATAATTCTGTTGTTCATTCCTATGCCTCCTTCCATGTGGTTCCTCATGCTCTTGTAAGCTATTACAATCATGCCCAACCATACAACATTTTTGACAGTACTTAGGCACCTAGTCATACTCAATTGATTGTTCAAATTCATTCCCCAAAGGATCCTGTACCACAATGTTCTTTGGTAGCTCTTTAGATATATCCATCTCGATTAGTACCCTAGCATAGGATATTCTAGCTGTACTAGATGTGCATTCATCAGCATATATTGGGCACCCTAATGCACTGGCTATTCTACTTAACGTGATCCTTCCCCAACAATTTAGAGGTAAGTTTGGAAAACTCACCCACAGTGGAATGTTTTTCAACACCTCATCATAAAAATTAAAATCAGCAGTCCATGATTTGAGAATGATAGGCTTGTTACCTATAGTGTGTGGCCCTGTATACAACACTTCATTTTTGTCTTCAATTGTGTTGAATAGCACGACAAAGTACCCCTCATTGTGATAGTAGACTCTGGGCTTAGCCGTAAAATTCCAGAGGGAGGCTATGAATCTCTCAATAGTTCCAATTGATGGTGAAGCCCCAATTACATACATAATCACCGCCTTCTTCCATTTTTTATTTTCTTCTTCCATTTCCTCCTGATGTAATTGAACCTTTTTTACTCCATCCTGTATCAAAGGAGGAATGTACACGAGGTCCATTCCCCTTTCTGCTAGTCTATTGCCTGCAAACAGATTCACCCAAGGTTTTTCTAACTTTCCTTCATTCTTCTCCTGTTTGGTCTCTTTCGCTTCATTTTGTTTGCTCGTGCTAGCTCCTAGCTTTGAAGAGGAAAGCTGATTCTCCTTCGCAGCAGATCCAGCTACAGTAACCAATGGAACAGTAGCTCCTAATCCAGCTACAATAACTAATGGAACAGTAGCTCCTAATTTTGAAGAGGTAAGCTGATTCTCCTTCGCAGCAGATCCAGCTACATTTACCAATGGAACAATAGTACTTCCTGGCTTCAGAGCTCCGATCTTCCCAATTGTAGCTGTAGATATTAAATTTTGAGTACTGCTACTGCTGTTACTTACAACCGCCGGTGGATTCAACTTTGTTACATCAGACCCAGTTAAGCTTGGTATCATCCTTCCTTTCCCTTTGTCAGCATTTAGGGTTTCCATTGGAGAAGAAACCTTATTTTGTCCTCCGCTACTGCTACTAGCTCCTACGAACTCAACCAGCTGTATCTTCGTCGCATTTCGTTTTGGTCGTCCCCTCCCCATTTCCGATCGGCGCAATTTAGCATGCACGCTTAAACTACGCCGAGAGAGAACAGATCGGCGCAATTTCTTTTATATTATATTTATATATTAAATATATTATAATTTCTATATATGTAATGTCGGGTTGGTTTGGTTTCGGTTTGACTTTCTTTAGTTAAAACCAAACCAAACCAATTATGATCGGGTTTTTTTTCCAACACCAAACCAAATCAAACCAACACATAGTCGGGTTTTTTTTCTCGGATTATCGGGTTGGTGCGGTTTGTCGATTTCCTTTGTACACACCTAGTTTTAACTATCAAATTTCAATAATAACGGAGAAAAACATTTGTGTTCCTTAGTCTCATTCTGTTGTTGTCCAGAGTAACATGAATAAAAGGCATTAGCAGGGAAAATACGACACTGAAGTTGAATTCAAAAAGGTAAAGAACGAATAGAAAAGGAAAAGAAGCATTTAGGGCTAGACAGCAGACACAAGCAAACAAATAAGAGAAAAGAATTCTTGTGAAGATTGGCGGAAGTTTGGTTTAAGCTTTGTCACACAACTTTGGCGTGCGAATTTTGACAAATATGTAATTGATGAAACACGCCACTAATTGAGGGAGCTGCCTGCATCTTCTAATTCTTTTCTTTAATTTTTCTATAATTATTATCCAATCTCCCTCAATCCTCAGTCAATCAGGCCACTCTCTTTATATTTTCTTTTGCGCACTTTTTTTCAAACGTATCTTTCGTTTGGAACTGGAAAATCATAGGTTGAATGATGACCCAAAAAGTGTTGTCCACACTTGTCGACAATTTCTTAAATATGGAACTTTGCCTTTTGAATTATTAATTGCCAACTTTTACTTACAAACCTGGATTAGGACACTTCTACATGAAATAAAAAAGGGTGAGTGGTAAAAAGAAGCTCCATACTGAATTGCTTTAGCTTAAACTTGTGACATTGTTCTTTGTTAATTACCTCAGGCAACTCTCTTTTTATTTTGCGCCCTTTTCGTCAAACGATTCTTTCATTTGGAACTGGAAACAGAAGATGAATGACAAAAAAAGTATCTTGTCCGCATTAGTAGACATTTCTTAATACTATTTGATTGCCAAAAGTATTGGCTAATGAAACTGGACTAAGAAATGTTTACTTTAATAAAAAAAAAAAAAAACCAGAAACAATAATGGATGGTAAAAAAGCTCCACAGTGAATTGCTTGAGATAAAACTTGTCCCATTGTTTTTGTATGGGATTATAAAACCTTGTTGCTATTCCAATAATAAACTATCAAATACAGCGGTAATAGCGGTAAAATATAGATCAACAGAGACTGGAATTAAAACGCATCGAAAATTCACAAGACTTATGAACGTAGCAAGAATCCTACATTAAAAACTGAGGTGTGCGTTGTTAATTCACACGAATTCTTCTACTTCTTCAGCTGGAAAATCGAAATCTACCGGAGAGACAGGTGAATTGCTTTTGATATCATCGTGCATAAATCCAAAATTACGTAGCACCTGATTATCCGCAAAGTTCAACGCTCTTTCCATTCCCACCCAACATTTATCACCCACATACTCCGCAGCATGGTCCCCACTACACGGCTGACATCCCGTGAAGTGCGTTATAAACGGCCGCCTCCAACCACCCTTCCAATCACCGCCCTCCGCCACCAACGGCTCCCTCGCCGCCGCGTAACTCTCGCTCAATGCCTCCGCGTGTCTCCTCCGCAACTTCGGTACGTCTCTGTCTATCTTCACGTAATTTCCCGTGATGTTATCAAATCTATCTACTATTCCTAACCAGTATCCGTGTAAAGAGTAATCAGTGATCGCGTGAATTTTGCTCCTCCATTTTTCTTCTCCTTTCATTATAATATAGCTTAATGCTGATTGATCGTCGGATTCCGGGAAGGTTTTATCCTTGAAAGTTGACCTTAATATTTTGCCCCATTGCTTGTATTCTGGGCTTTTCGGGCCCATATTGGCCCAAACGTCTAAGAAGTCCATGGACCACTGACAATTTCTTATAAGAAAAATCCCTGCATTAATGGCGACCCAGCTTTTCTTCTTAAAAATCAAATCAGGCCAGCCATGAACGATGAAGTTGTAGTCCTTGTACTTGTGTAGTGGGATTTTGAAATCCATATCAGTGAAGATAGCATCCGAGTCAATCCATAAAATCCACTCGGATTCAGGATGGGCCAACATGGCGGCCCGCACAAGCGGTATCTTGGCCCAATAGGAACGCATTTTAGGGTGCAAAAACGTGTTACCGTAAAAAATATCGTAGCCATGGATTCTGCAGTAGTCAACTTTGTTTTTAAAAAACCTTAAGAGTAAATGATCACCTATAGGGTACTTGCATGGAGTGGGCTGTGATCCAGTGAGGAGGAGTACACGGTTAGCTCTTCCGGCTGCAAATGAAGGATGAAACTTCAGCCACTGGATTCTCTTCTCGTCCCAGTTTTTGATAGGTTTATTAATAGTGTAACTGAGTTCCGGGTCATCGTAGAATGTATTCTCCGGTGGGTCATATCTCCGGTCGACGGCTTCCCGGTCCGGTGGACAATATCCCGGTGAAGTAAGGTTTTGCTTGGATAAGAAATTTGAGAAATTAGGAAAAGGATCAGTAAAAGACCAAATAGCACAGACAAGTAAAAGAGCTACTATGGCTGCTAGGAAGAGAGATTTGTCTCGTGAAGACGATGATTGTTGTTTGGCCCGAAACACGTTATGGGCCATGGCCGGTGTACGTAAATGGAAGATATTTGCAAATATGGGAGTAGTATGAGATTCAGAGTGAGAACGTCTCGGGATGCAATGTGTGCTTTAAATGGTCTATGGAAGTCTAATTAATGGACTAGCAGAAGAAATACTACTATATTATACTATTAATTAGTCAGCTGGCTGAATCTGATTGGACTTTAGGGGTTGAGTAATGAAAATTGTTGAAAATAAAAATATTGTGAAATTGATGAGAAGGAATAATATGTAGTAATATTATAAGTTGGGCTTCTTGATTATTACAAGGAAACTTAAGATCTGTAATTAATTCGCGCATTTGCTTTCCTTATAAAATATTAATTTTGACAAAATGGGCGTGGACTGGTTGAGCAAGAAGATTTTAATGCTAATAGGGTAAGTGGGCGTTTTTAATCTATCTATGGTTGAGATTTGGGGACTGATAAGGCTGTTACCATGTGCAACATTCAGTTTTACTGAATTTGTATTGGGACTAGTAGCTAAGAATATTAGAGTTTCCAGATTCTTCCATTTTATGACTATTTTGGATTGAGCAAATTGAGTACGGAGGCGTGACTCTCAAGCATCTTCCTTGTCCAAGGAAAAAAAAAACGTTTAACTTGTCTACATGTGAAAGAAAATTAGTTTTACCCTGTCTATTAGTCACTTAAACGATAACTTATATTTTGTGAATTAACAAATCCACAAAGTGTCAAACTGTGGAAGTTTCCACAATGCGATAGTGCATATGACTTTACTAATATGCACCTTTTCTAGAGGCGGCTAGCGATAATAGCAACAAGAATTGCAATATGGTAATCTTATTGACTATAATGATAATAGACCATTGATTTTTGAAGATAAGAACAAAAGGAATCTTAAATGAGTGCACCCTCTCCTTCAAAATATGAAAGTGCTGCCTCAGTACTTTACGCCATACCTTCCGCTTGGCTAAGATCCTGAATTCCTGCCGCTGACTTCTTTTCTAACTATAGTGAATAGTCTATCACTTATCCCTTCAGTCTTGATTTCTTAACTACTGGAGCAACTATCAAATGGTAATATTTGTTACTTTTTACATTTATTCTTTGATTTATCGGATATGAATCCAAATTAATTGAGCTATCTCAAATGGTACCAACTTTTTGCCAATCATCACTCACTCTTCTATCTTCTCATCTGACACCCTAACGAGTCTACTTTAAGTTATAAATTCTTTTTATCAAAAGAAGAAAAAAAGGAAGAAAGGGGCTAGCTAAGTCCCATTTGCCACCATATCTTACTAATCTAGTATAGATTGTTAGCCTACCCACACCAGGAAACGGTCCTATTAAAAACGAACCACCACTACATTTTGGGGAGATGTGCACAGATAGCCACTAACGGCTCATGTCTTTATTTTAAAGCCAGCATTTTAAATGTTTTTAGACTTTAGCCACTGGTTTAATAAACTTTAACTGGTCGGACAAAAATACCCTTCTGCTCATGTCCTTAACTTCAAGACTTAAGGACTACATGTCCTTAACTTTTGAACTTGAAACTCTAAGTTTAGGACTTCAGGACTACATGTCCTTAACTTTTGAACTTGGAACTCTAAGTTCAGGACTTCAAGGTTACATTTCCTTAACTTTTGAACTTG